>PVJC01001282.1:68377-97196 GCA_004026665.1 Murina feae
CCCCCCCCCCCCCCCCCCCCCCCCCCCCCCCCCCCCGTCAGTGGTGTCCTGCTTTACCAATGTTAAAATCTGGTCATCTTAGGTATAGAGGTAGGGGTGTCAGTCTTGGGTATTGGGTTTTCTTTCTCTTTTCATTCCTTTTCTTCTACATTTTCTCTTCTACTCATAATTTTGTATTGTGTGGACAAAAGTTTCTATTTAAAAGTAATCTTTGTTCAGAGACTAATTTTACCAAATTATGGTATAATTATGTTATCAACATTTGACCTTTTAAACAGTCTCTAATAATACGAAATTTTCAATAGCACTTTTGGAAAAAGTTACTTTTTCATAATTTCTATAGTTCTCTCAGCCTGCACACTTTTGCTTTCTAGCCAACATGCTGGGTAGCAAATATTTATACTATTTTCCTACTTTCTTCCAAGAATTGTGCAGGATCAAAGACATCAAAAGCATGACTTGGCTTGAAAAATTCATAAATGAGTTAGGACACTAAGATAAAAATGCACAAAAGTTAATAATATAAAACAGTGAGTGGTACAGGTGAGGTACCAAGACCGTGTATATGATTATTTCCTAAAGGAGAGGAGGTAAATGCTGACTTAAGGAAGAGGGGGTTCCCACAGGCCGGGTTAGACTGAGATGGGAAGACACATAGCGACAAGTACACATGGACACATGCGGATGAATTTGGAGAAGGGGAAGATCTGTGTGGCTTGGGGCAAGGTTTTGTAGAGGTGATAAGATTTGTTCTGAACCTTGAAGGATGGGTAGAATTTGAATAACACAGATTAATGGGGAGCACTTCCTATTTAAGGTACAACTAAGCAAAGGCACTTCCTAGTAGGGCTAGAATATGAACACTACCCAGGGGTTAGTAGATAGAGACTGCATTGGGTAGGGTGCTGCACCTGTTTACAGCTGGGTGAGATTGGAGATGTAGATGGAAAGCCTTGATTCCCATGAGGAGTTTATACTTTCTTCAAGAGGCATTCGTGTTTTTTTTTTTAATTGAGCTCATATTTTGAGCTAAGCATTGTTAAAAGCTGGGGATACAATAGGGAGCAAGAAACATATAGTCTATGTCTTTCAAGGAGTTTCCATTCTAGATTTGTGAAAGAGATGGACAGGCATTTAGGGCATTAAGAATCCTGTACTATATGAGGGTTAGGAAGGGGAATTATCAGGCTCACAAGGCCCCTTTAGGAGGGACAGCTCACACAGAGTAGAAGTTAGCCAGGCAAAGGTGAGGAAGGAGAGCCGTCTAGGCAGGGAAGGTAGCAGGTGCAGAGGTACGAGGATCACGCCAGCCCACTGCTTGCTATTCTGCAGAGGTTTATTGCGTTCCTACTCTCTGCCTAGGCATCCAACAGAGAAGGGGAGACAAATACAGGATATGTTTTCTTCCCTCACAGCACTTAGTATCTATAGAGGGATGTCTAAGAAATACCAAATAATGGTCCCTATAAGCAAGGGTCCAAGAAAGAATAGGGAAGGAAAGGAGAGGCGAGTGTGAAGGCTTCTTCCTGGAAGGCTTAAGCAGCAGAGAGGTGGGTGTGTGAGCAGAACACTGAAGGAGAAGGGTGGTCTGTGAGACCACCTGATGTGATGAAGAGGACACTAGTTACCTTCAGGCAGTAGAAAGAGATGACGGTTCATGGTCAATGGGTCTGGGACCTGGCAGGTCCTGAGTTAGTCACCTAAACTCCCTGGCCTTCGGTATTCTCATTTGTAACATTAAGAACCTTGGCCTCAGTGGTCTCTGAAGACATGTCTAGCTTGAAAGTCCCAGAGGCATTAGTGAGCCCTGGAGGACCTGGGGCTATAGGAGGGATAAGATAGAATTAGTGCATTAGGAATTGTAATTTGTCTTTGTTCTAGAAAATTCATGGGATAATTACTAACTTATGAGAAGTATGATTTTTTCCCCTAAAATTGCTAATCATGTTCTGATGCTTTTAAACCCACCAGTAGGACTATCCTGATGTCCTTTGGAGCAATACCAAGTGAGATTTTCCTTTCTCCAAAGATCTAAACTCCCAAAGAAATATGTCCTAGAAGAGGCAGATGAACAAGAGAGGTTTTAGAGGGTGGACCCAGGAAGTAATCTACAAATACAAATTTTAATTTGGATTTTTAAAATTCTTTTAAAATTTCAGGGAGATCTTGGAATTAGAAAATGTTTGCAGTTCGCTTCCCGGGGTGGTAATGACAGTGATGTAATAGAGGCGATGGTGGGGTGACATCCTCCAGATACAGGGATACTAAGCAGCTTGCCAGGTGTGCCTTTCTCATAGTCAGGACCAAAGCTATGTCAGCCTTGCCACACTCTGGAGGTCCCCCAGACATGACAGTTGGGCAGAACGGAATGTGGCCGAGTCCTAAGTGTTATAGAACATGTCTTGCCTTCCTCCAAGAAAAGGGTTTATCATCAAGCCAAGCATCTAGTTCTGTAGTCAGTTGAAGACTTGCAGCTTCCACGTGTTAGACCGGGGCTGACTATGGGTCTGCTGGACAGTTCACACCAACAGGGCCAGCTGATGGGTCTGGATGCTCAACTGCACTCTCCTGTTGGTGGCTCCGGTCCTGTTGCTGCTACCCAAGCCCCCCAGTCCTCCCAGGCTTGTCAGTCTAGTCTCAGTCTCTCAGTACATTTTTCTGGGAAGGAACACCATGTTCACTAATTATACTACTTCAGGCGGAGAACATTGGGCTGACGATTTACAATAATTATTTCAGAGTAGACTACAGATGTTGGCAACATTTATGAGGTCATGCCAGCTCATAACCTGTAACCCTGTAATGTTCTTTAATGGCTTTTCCGTGGCTAAAGAAGAGCATCAAGGCTAGGGAAGAGCTGCTTGTCCCCCCTTTTATGTTTTTGTTATCTCATGCTGGACACTGCATGAGATGATGGTGGGTGCAGAGGGAAGACAGCGCCAAGCGTGAGCGCGTCAGGGCAAGAGAGCATCTCCTGGTTCGTTAGCAAGGAGAGGCCATTACTCAGCCGACTTTGCTTTGTCCTCCTGGGTCTCGTCTCTCAGCTCCTGACTTTAGTTTTCTCTAAGTAGATGATTGCACAGAATGGGCTTTTGGCCTAGCTCTACAAGATCGATGAAGCTGCCGAAAGCCGTGTGCATTTCTTGAGAACAGCATGGAAACTGAGGTGCCTTTTGTGTTGTGTTTTGTGTGTGTTTTTTTAAACTCAGTAGGCTAAAGGGGCATTGATTTATTCTATCTGGAAGTGATATTTATAGTTTCAATTTGTTTGGTTTTCTAAGGACATCATTCTTAAATAGTTCTTTGTCTCAAAGAGCTGATCAAAGATTTAAATTTCAGCAAAATCAAACAAACAAGTAAAAAACATACAAGCCAAAAGCGCCTTGATTTTCCAGGGGGGTGAGTTAAACACCGCTAAACATCCCTAGATTCTAATCGGAAGTCAGGCAATGTTCATCCATTTTGGAGTCTTTGGTCCTTAATGGAATGTTGAGAGCTAAATAAGCCTCCCTATCCCCCAAAATGATTATTGAAATAAATAGAAGTGTAATTATATGGGGAAGATGAGAGCCAACAGTATAAGTGCCAAAAGCTTTCAAAATGGCATTAGACTAGTATAATATTACATATTATTCTCTCCCTAGCTTTTTAAATCATATATTGTATATAATTTTAAAACATCTGTGATGGCCCAGATCTTTCACTGTAGTCACTGGTGAGGCACTCAAGAAAAATTACTGTCCATGCAGGTGACCTAGGGCACGGGATGAGGAGAGCACCCTTTCTTAAAAGCCCCCAACACTTCTTTGTGAGAAGAGCTTTCTAAGAGAATTCATTCCCTCAACATCTATTGCAGACCTACTGTGTGCCTGACCTGTGCCAGAGGGAATATAGAGAATAATAATTAGGGCATGATCATGACCTTGGAAATCTACCTGGTGGAAAAGACAAAACACACAAACACATAACAGCAGGACGATGGGAGCTGCACATTCACTGAGGCTGTGACAAAGCTTGGGAGAGCGAGCCCACGGACCTTCAGCTTGTGTATACACAGCAGCCTTTGTCTTCGAAGGCCTGGGAGGTACCACACAGAGGCTGACCTCCCACCCCCAACACTACGGAGGCACAGGCTGCTCAGGGCTCTCTTTGCATAGGCTGCACATGGACCCTCAGCTCCTATTACAGAATGTTCGGTTGCCTGCTTATTTGGGGGCAATTCGTAAGGACCATCAGGACGCCACCCTTCACCTCTCATCTCTCTTTCCATCTCTTCCTTCCAGTTTCTTTTGCCTCTGCTCCTCTCTTCTTAAAGTTCATCCCCATCCCACTACATAATAATGCTGTTGCTGATGATGATGACAATAACTGTCAGGTGTTAATTGCTTATTGATTTGCCAGGTGCTGTCCTAAGCACTTTATGTATTATCATGTCATCGACTCCTCCTCAAAATTCATGCGGTCTTATCACATCTTATAAATGAGGACCCAAGGCACCATGAAGGGAATAATTAACCCAAAGCCAGACAACTCCTTTCCCTCAGAAAACCACAAAATATTGGGTATAGTCTGTGCATCTGTAGGTCTTTTATTGTGTGTGTGAGGAAGAGAGAAAGAGACACTAAGTACTTCACCAACAAAAACATTTTACCTGTTTGCTTTCTTTAAGTTTTCAGGCACTTCCAGATCTTGAGCTGTTCTGTATGGCATTTGGAGGTTCTAGAAGACAGAATTCCAGATAGCCAAGGCTTACATTTAGGAAAGCTTATTTGAGTCAGCAGCTCTGCCCAGCAGGCGTGGTGGGTTCACTCAATCATTGGATCATTGTTGACGCCTTCTCAGACCTAAGATAGTGTGGCCGGAGGTAGAGCACAGAGAAAGAGAGAGATCTTAGACCAGAGTTTGTACCAGTCTCTCATGGTGATTTCATTTATTTTAGTGGTGGGCGGGGAGGAGGAAAGGTTATTTGGGGAGGGAAGAAGGTTTTTGGGGTAAATGTTGTTTATCAGTTTCTAGGATTCAGATCTTTTCAAAGTGTTACTACATTACTCTGTTAAAAGTATACAGTTCTGAGGCCATTAAATATATCTGCACTCAAATATTAATACCAAAGTCTTCAAATAAAATCTAAGCAGACTTTTTTTGTTGTTTGCAAATGATTCTCACATTTGCTACTGATGATTAGTTTAGATAATTCTTAACTTTTGTGTCTATTGGTTGTATTTATTTTTATCCACCACAGTAAGAAGATTAAGGCTGAGGTATGAGCCAGGCCAGTATTAAGTTTAGAGATGGGAATTGAGTAAAAAAAATACTTGGGTCCCAGTAGTCTTGTGTAAAGTTGAGACTTTTAATTGCGTGATGAAAACATCATGTGTGCTTTTCCAGTGCGCGCATCAGACAAGGATCAGTGGCATTTGACTCTTGTCCTTGACATATGAAAGTGACATTCACATTTGCAAGGGGTTTGTCCAACTACAGTTCTGTTGTATTTTATAGTGTTAAAAAGGATCAATAGCTCAAAAGTGCCACGTCATCTGTTTCACTGTCCTCATCCGTCAATGCTCTCAGAGGGTCTAAGAGTAGCACAGTATACTGATGTTCTTACATCTCTTGTTGCATAAAATAAAGCTGAGGCAGGCACTAATTTAATTAACTTGAAATAGCCTATGACTCTAGAGAACATCTCTGATCCTCTTTCCCAGTGATGTGCATTAGTCATTGGAATTTTATTTTTAATATGTGTTTATTGATTTCAGAGAGAGGAAGGGAGAGGGAAAGACAGATAGAAACATCAATGATGGGAGAGAATCGTCCATCGGCTGCCTCCTGCTGCCTCTATTGGGGATTGAAACCCAGGCATGTGCCCTGACAGGAATTGAACTTTGGGTCGGAGCTCAACCCCTGAGCCACACCAGGAGGTGGGCTGGAATTTTATTTTATTGTTTATGATCTGTTAGCCGTGTCTGAGTGCTTAGCCCTTCAAAGGCGGGAATCACATCTGCTGTTCACAATACATCTCACCATGCAGATCACCCAGAACGTTCTTCACGGCTATTCAGGAAGGGTTATGACTTCTTTGTTTACATTAAAATCAAATTGTGCTTTTATAGTAATTCACACTTATTCCACTTTCAGTTTCTTGTCATTTCTCGATTTTTATCTTTCCGTTTCCGTCTGTTTCGCCCATCTTCTCTGGGGCTGCCTGCAGGAGCCTTCTGGGCAAACTGAATCCACCTAGTGCTTGTGACAGGCCATGGCTTTGAAAGGTAATGTTTTGCACCTGGCGCAGCAAAGTATGCACAGGAAGATACCACTTTGCGTTTATTAAGTGCTTTTGAAAGCATTTCATTATCGACCTACATTTACAAAACAATTTTTCAAAAGAGGGGAAACTGCTCTTATTAATAAGGGTACTGACAAAGAAATCACATGGTTTTGTCCCAGTGACAAGGGGCACCACCAGCAGAGCCATCTAGAGGTCCCTGTCATGGGTGTCATGAAACACGAACGTTTCCTACTGACACAGGTAGACAGCTTCCTGCAAATACTCTTGGAATTCTGAATCTTGGAAGTGGGAAGAAGTCAGAGAACGCAGAGTCCAGGGATATCTGCCATTGGCTTTGATCACTGGGGAGCAATTCTAGAAACAGCATAATTCTGCATAGGTTCTCCCCGGTGTGGGTTGGGTGACTTTAATCAGGATGTCAAGTTTTTCTCTCTTGCCTTCTCAGAAATAGTGCCAGCCATGCATGAACCTGTGTGAGCATATGTGCAGGTAATACAAGAATAGAGATTCCAGGTGCAAGATAAGGCATCAAACTCTCAAATCCTTAGCTAAAGAACAATTAGTTCACAAACTTTTTCTAACCAGCTTCCTACAAGAAATAGTTTTAAAATTCATTTAATTTTTATTAATTAAAAGCTGGATAGAAAAGAAGAAAGGGTAGAACTAAGCTTTGTTCATGGTTTTGTTTTTGTGGCTTTTTTGTTTGTTTTGTTTTTCACTTTTTGCACCATTGGAATCAACATCCTTGGGCCGAAACAGCACTGGTGATCATTTTTAGGTCTCATAGGAAATTTTTTTTTGAAAACAAAAACTTGCTAGGATGTCCTCATTGGGTAAGCGTTGAAGCAAAGTTTGTAAATAAGTTGGGTCCAGGTAAGCAATGGCCTCTTTGTAAGGGGTAATGTCATCCTTAGCATCACTTGGACTTATTTTCCGGTAGATCATAGAATCAAAGAGAGAGGATCAGAGAGAGGAAGTCCAGCCTCGGAACCTATGCAGGCAGGTGACCTGAGACCACTCCCATTCTTGCCACTTGTCACCTTGCCTCCCCATCCCCACCCCTCACTGTAGAAAATCCAGCAGAAATGTATCATCTTGCCTAGGATTTCTTGTTTCCGAGAGACACCTCCATACAATTATTATTTGGGGAAGTGAGAGTTTTCCCATAAAGAAAGCAGAAGCCACGCTTCCCGTTTCTTTGGGGATAATAGCATATTGTTGATTGTCATGCCACCCAATGAGTGTGAGGCAAGGAATGAATATCTCCTCTGATGCCAGCAATTGCTTGTACCAGGAAGGCTTGCTTTCCCAGATTATTCTCATGTCACATGTGACATCTCTTCATGTGTTATTTTTAATGTGCACAGTGAAGTGTGAAACGGTGTGAACAGTAGCCCTAGGATACCAGAGCTTCATGACTAGACATCACTTTAGGCTGCTGTCCTTCCTCCCTGCTGTATTAACACTCATTTTAATGAAGCAGAGCAGATGGGCAAACAGACTGATTAGTTATTTATACATATATATATTTTTTTCTCTATGGAGCTTAGATGTTGACTCCTCAATAAAAGAAAACAGTCTTCAGATATTGCCTTATCTTGATTTCCCTTTTTAATCAGAGCAAGAAA
This sequence comes from Murina feae, assembly GCA_004026665.1. Classification (NCBI taxonomy): domain Eukaryota; kingdom Metazoa; phylum Chordata; class Mammalia; order Chiroptera; family Vespertilionidae; genus Murina; species Murina feae. The sequence continues at coordinate 76,295 of PVJC01001282.1, forward strand.
AGGGTACTTTGCTCCTGATCTATTAAAAATGTGACTTTGAGAGTCTCTTTTCCTCTTTTTTTTAATTTAAATTCTTTATTGTTTAAAGTATTACATGAGTCTTCTCCCCCCCACCCGTTGACCTCTCCCCAGCCACTTCTATCCCCCAGCACATGTCCTCACCCCCCCTATTGTCTTTGTCCATTGATTATGCTCATATGCATGCATACAAGTCCTTTGGTTGATTTCTTATCCCCTCACCCCTGCCTTCCCTCATAGGTGGGACAGTCTGTTCAATGCTTCTATGACTCTGGTTCTATTTCTGTTCATCAGTTTATGTTGTTCATTATATTCCACAAATGACTGAGATCATGTGATACTTATCTTTCTGTGACTGGCTTATTTCGCTTAGCACAGTGCTTTCCAGTTCCATCCATGCTGTTGCAAATGGTAAGGATTCCTTCTTTTTTACAGCAACGCAGTATTCCATTATGTAAATGTACCACAGTTTTCTAATCCACTCATCTGCTGATGGGCCCTTAGGCTATTTCCAAATCTTTAGCTATGGTAAATTGTGCTGCTATGAACATAGGGGTGCTTATATCCTTTCTGATTGGTATTTCTGTTTCCTTGGGATATATTCCTAGAAGTGGGATTACTGGGTCAAATGGAAGTTCCATTTTTAATTTTTTGAGGAAACTCCATACTGTTTTCCACAGTGGCTGCATCAGTCTGCATTCCCACCAGCAATGCATGAGAGTTCCTTTTTCTCTTCATCCTCACCAGCACTTGGCATTTGTTGATTTATTGATGATAGCCATTCTGACAGGTGTGAAATGGTACCTCATTGTCATTTTGATTTGCATCTCAGATGATTAGTGACTGAGTGTCTCTTTTCCTTAACTGCTGACTTCGCAGCTTTCAGTGTGCCCATTGCAATCAGAATTTGATCTTTCTTCAGTCCTCTAAGCTGCATGTGGTAAATTCATATTTTTTCTGACCTAGAATTTTTTTATGGAGTTTACCACTTTTAATTCATTTTTTTAGAAGTATCTTTCTTGACACGGAAACTGTTTGTAATATTTTTGCTTTTTTATCCAGAATGAAAAAGTCCCTGACTGATGGTTAGAAAATGAAATTACCCATCATATTAAGTAAATATGAATATTTTCTCATGGATTTTTTAAAAATAGAGTCAGATATCTTTGATTTTTCTAAAAACAGATGTTGTATATTTTTTTTTCCTTCCCAATTTTATAAAAGTTGGTTTTTTTATGAAACTATTCCTCCAGTTTAAAACATTAAGGTAAAGGAAAAAGCCATCAGCAGTTCCACTTCTGGGTGTGTATACAAAGGTAAGGACACCACTATTTGGAAGAGAGAGCTGCACTCTGATGTTCATTGCAGTATCATTCACAGTAGCCAAGGTATGGATACAATCTAAGTGTCCATCAACAGGTGAATGAATCAAGAAAATGTGGTCTATTTCCTTACAAAGAAGGAAATACTGCCATTTACAACAACATGGATAAACCCTGAGGGCATAATGCTAAGTTAAAAAAAAAAAGCTGAATAACACTGTATGGTTGCATAATATCACGTAAGTCAAACTCCTAGAAACAGAGAGTAGGGAGTGGTGGTTGCCAGAGGCTGGGAGTGGGGATAAGGAGAGGCTGGTAAAAAGGTACAAACTTTGTACCCTTTGAATTAGAAGATAAATAAAGTCGATAGATCTAATGTATATAAATATAACATGGTGCCTATATGATAATACTGTTTTGTATAATTGAAATTCGATGAGAGTAGAACTTGTGTTGTCACCAAAAAAAAAAAAAAAAGTGTACATGTGTGAATATGGAACTTATTCCATGGAACAGGTTCTGTAGCCATACAACCATTTGGGGAAACTTGTACACAAAGCCATGGGAGGTTCATTAGAACCCACCATTTTAGAGAAGCTGAAGGATCCTATCATGTAGATTATTTAGTTTTTTTAAAAAATCGTCATTGGGGCTTGGTATTTGAAGCTTCCCTCAGACATCAAAGAGATGTTCCAGTTTAATTCTCATGCTGTGATCTGTGAGTTCAGAAATAGTATGTTGTTAATAACATATGTGAAAACGAGACTGTCAAATCTGCTTGTTTGCACCATCAGACTTCCCTGTCTAAGTGGTGTGGTTTCAAGAAGGTAAATGAATGGGGGGAGAGGGGGAGGTTGGGCGAGAAAGGCTGAACAAAGCTAATGGGAAAAATGGAAGATAAAAAATTGTGCTAGTGTTTATGTGAAGGATGGTACAAACCAAAGGGACATGTTTTTGTGCAGATGACTAGAGCAGTCATTGTAGGGGTACGTTTTTTAAGATATGTTCAATTTGAGGTCTTGATTGGACTGAGGTCAAGTAAGGTAATTTTCAGTAGGAATGAAACCTTGGCTGCATCACGCTATAAAACATGCAGTTCAGGGGTATTCTAGTGATTTTTCTTTTCTTTTCTTTTCTTTTTTTTTAAGCCTGGTCAAGTCTCAAACTCAGAACCCTTTTTCCTTTACATTCCTTCTCCCAAGGCTGAATCCGGTGACCTGGGACGAACTTCCCTGTCATCCTGTATTTAACCTGCAATAGGTGTACCAACCACATGCTGTAAAACTGGTCTTTCTGAAATCAGTCAACCAATGGGTTCAGGCTGCCTGTCACCACCTGAGCCAATTCAGCAGAGACAGGGTTGAGTCATAATATACAAGGTATGAGTGTTTATTCCAGTAATGCCAGCAGGTCATCCACAAAAATCTGCTCTACCCTTCCCCATAAGCCAGCTGCTTATGTTGTGTAAAAGGACAATGATTATATGGGAAAATAGGAACTACAGGCAAGGGGAAGTAGGCAGGGTATAAAGGTTACAGATTATAGGCAATGTGGGTTGGAGGCGGGAGGGGTCGCAGAAGGCCGGTGCCTCTGGGACCGGATTGTTTCAGCAACAAAGTTGTTAATCCAGGCAGTTCTCAGAAAAGGAGGTTGGACTGCATTCTGAGGTTAGCGCCCCTGTCTTAGCCTGGTTACAATGTTTAGAACAGGACCACTATGATTAATATTTCTTATCGTTATAGCTTGTCCCCAGTATTCTATTTCTGCCCCTAACATTTCTAACATTTCTCTGTTCATATTCTATGGGGACTGGGAGTAAAATCTTATCCTGGCTTATCCCCAATACACACCAAACACATGTCTGTCCGTAGTTCTCAGTCAATATCTGTTGATTAAGTGAATGAGTGATTGGATGGGTGTTTATGTGCAGAATGCAAATGACATAGCAAAACACGTTCCCCAGTGATCCATCCGCTTTATGGAGATCCGATGCCTCTCAAATGACTTTACATCACCTTCAAAATGGGCAAGATATTAACATATAGTTTGATGATGTAAATTTAAAAACATCACTCTTGATATTACCGCTGTAAAATATATATGTTTTACAGTGTGTATGTTTTACAGTGTGTATGTTTCGAAAACAAAATGTACACCTGTTTATGATTTGGAGAGTGCTCCTATTGAGCAATAGTGTTTGTGTTTTTAAATATAATACATGGGAACATCCTGAGTCATCACCTGAATTGAATATAAATCACATCTAATCTGGATGGTCACATGCCTCTCACCTCCATGCGTGAATAACAGAGAAGTCCTTTAAAAATTATTCTTACCTGTTTTATGTTTGTTAGCTTGCTGCCGTGAATTTGATTTTCACGTGATTTCAACTTTTTAAGTCAAGTAAGATTTCTGATACAAACACAACTTTAAAACACTGCACCGTGCTTTTCAGGGGTAGGAGGCAAAGGATAATTCATGTTGGAAACCCTTACATGTACTTGCTGGACAGCTTTTGAGGAAGGAGAACCCCAGAGCGGACAACTGTGAATTGCCATGGGATTTCCCCTGTCTTTTGGGAATTTTGTTGGGTTTCCCACTCTCCTATTTTCACTTTGTTTATTCCGAAGAGGTGGCAACAGACAGGGAGGGAAGTGAGGTTTCTCCTCTCAAGTTGGGTTGCTCACCTATGTGTGAGGTGGTTTTCCCACATTCCTTTTTAAAAAGGAAGGATTTCATTCTGGGAGCCCACACCTGTGATCTTCCCTGGTAATGCTGGAGGTACGGAGGAAGGGGATGCCGCCCCTGAGAAGTGCTTGTGGGGAATGCAGCCCTGTAGCAGCACCAGCCATCACAACAGCCCTGACAGCCACCTGATTAGGAGTGGCCCCCTTTCTCTTAACCCTTACAACTGAATCCGACTCTTGTCATTCTTCTTGTCTCATATTTCAATGATGTTTCTTTGAAAATCATGAAGACAGAATGGATTTAAAAAAAAAATTTTTTACTTGCATTTTTTTCTTTATTGGTTAAAGTATTACATGTGCGTTAAAATGGATTTGACACCACTAATTTAATATCTCTCAAGGTATGCTCAGATTGGGATCAGAAAGTGTATGGTGACAAAAGGAGATTTGACTTTGGTTGGTGGGCATACAATGCAATATACAGATGATGTATCATTGAATTGTACGCTTGAAACCTATATAATTTTATTAACCAGTATCACCCCAATAAATTTAAAAATAAAGAGATCCCATGTTTTATTATACAAAAATTTGGAATGAGAAAGACTTTCTATATCTTATGACATTTTATAGTTTATCTTTAAGTTGGATAAAGTTAGCAAGGCCTCCTCTGGATCCCCCCCAAAATTGCATGTGCGCGCACACACACACACTGTGCTCTTCAACATCATTCTATTTAGTATCTTAGCCCAGGCGGTTCCTTACATGGGAATGATGCTACCATCTTCTCAGCCTGGCAGATTTCTACCAAACTTTTAAGACCTTACACAATATCACTTCCTCTTTTAATCCTGCCTTTGCCCTGTCATACTTTATTTTTTTTAAATTTTTTTGTTTTATTGCTTAAAGTATTACAAAGAGTGTTAAATTAGTCTCTATTTTTCCCCCTTGATCTTCCCCCTCCTCCCCTACTCCCCAGTGTCTTGTGTCCATTGATTATGCTTATAAGCATCATACAAGTCCTTCAGTTGATCTCTTAATTTCCTCCCAACCCCCCTGAGCCTTCCATCTGTAGTTTGACAGTCTGTTCAATGCTGTTCTGCCTCTGTATCTGTTTATGTTTATCAATTTATAATGGTCTTTATTATCCATAAATAAGTGAGATCATGTGGTATTTGTGCCCTGTCATACTTTAATCTCCTTTTTTGAATTCTGCATTGCCGTAGATTCTTACGAAACCTCTATCTCGGCATGTACTACACTGTATTGTGTGGATTTAAAAAAATGAATGTGAGCACAAGTCCCTAAGCTTTCTAGGCCAGTATGAATAGACCATCAAATCAAAATACTGTTTTTCTTATGGCATTATTACTAAATATAAGAATAGGGATGTGTGTGTGTTCCAGATAGTTTTAAAACCATGAAAATGTGTTAACACGAGGTTACCTAATGTAGAAAAACGATAAGCATTGACTGGGGCAGGGGAGGGTGGATTTTTCTTGTTTGTAAAACTCTACCAACTAGCCTTATACTTCCTGTTAATGACTTAATACATCCAGTGATAGAACATAGCCTGAAAACTATGCAAAGGTATGGCTAGTGTTAGAGCCATAAAATCTGTATTGAAATTTGCATTTGCTTGGCTCCATTTAACTTTGTATCTAAGTTCATTTATTAGATTGATTCAGAATTAACTTATACTTTTAGGCTAATTTGAAAAACTCCCTTTGCTGAGACTTTATGGTCGAAATTACTTGATTTCATGATCCCGATGGATGCATGTCATTCACTCTCCAGGAAGAGGGGCTTAGGAGGCAGCAATCTTGTTGGAAGAGTAAGCCTACAGCTACGTTTTGGTATCCGTTTTGGGGACTGAGGAGCATCAATCCTTTGTAAAGGAGGCAGGGAAGTCGTGAGAGGAGGGTGCTAATGAAGATGAAGAGCAGTAGCTTGATGCTGCTTTTCCTGCCATGAGTATGAGGAGGTGAGGGCCTGTATTACAGTGGGATGGATGGAGATGAATGAATGGGTAGATGGTCCAAAGGAAACATCCGTAAGACTGGAGTAAGTCATCTACAATGACAGAATACGGATAATGAAAGAGTGAAATAAATAAAAATGAGCAAGCTGAGCAGAGCAGGCCCTGAGAATTTGGGCCATGACCTTGGAAGGGGTGGGAGAAGGTAAGGTCACTTAACCGGGGGATTATCACCTTTGTGGTTCATCAGAGATCAGACGAAGGCACAGGACTCTGAAAGAGATAGACAACTGCTTTATTTTCTTCACATTCCTACATTGCTCAGTCCTTAAAACATTCAGCTAGTTAAGCAGAAAAATGGACAAAAGTAAATTGACGTCCTTGCCCTCCTCTCCTTCCTTCATCCTCCAAAACAGTGTCACCTCCGGTCAAATAAAATGCTGGGTTTATCTTCAGAACCCACCAGGAATGTGTAAATTAGTCCATAGTCCAGCCTAAGGAGGAAGCCACCTCCTCCTGGCAAAATCTGAGAAGCTGAGGTCAGGCCTGCAGGGCAGGATGGGGAAGAAGAACTTTTTCCAGCCGCCCGAAAGATGTGCATCTCATGAGCATGCTTTCCTTCCTCTGAAGGCTTTTGATATTCCAGAACATTAGCAAACGTGCTTGCCTGTGTCATAGTGCTCAAATATTTATTTTAAAAAATATATATCCTTAAAAAGTTCAGCCACATGTGGTGTAGGGGCCATGCCTGCTGCTCTTGCTTGCCGAGCAGGGATCAGATGGGATGGTCCATGTCGCATTGTGTTCTGCAGGGCTCAGTGCCACCCCCAGCACAGTGAGGCCGTGCAGGAATCCTGGTACATTGCTGGTCACACAGCACAGCAAGACACCCAGACATGGGTTCTGTCTCTGTCATTCTGATCTAGCTTTCGCTTCTTGCAGGTGCGCACATCTTGACCGACTCAGCAGGAAGGCGGATTTTCTTCGTGTTTAAAGAAAAGAACAATGTCCCCGTGTCTGTAGAGATGATTTGCAGTTCAGCCCGGCTGAAGCTGAGCGAATGAGACTATGGGCTGTGCCTCCGCCAAGCATGTTGCCACTGTTCAAAATGAAGAGGAAGCCCAGAAAGGGAAGAACTACCAGAACGGAGATGTGTTTGGCGGTGAGTGCCCTTGAGCTTCCGTCTTGACCTGTTGATCCAGGCCTTTCACTTTCAAGGGAGTGAATCCTTGTAGTGTCCTGATGTTATACCATTTGGGGGGTGTTGGGAAAGGGCCGAGATGGGAGAGAAATCAATGCAGATTTCATACATTGGACAATTTTCATTATAACTTATACATAGGGGGGTTCGAGAATGACCATGAGGGTTTTATGCCAAAGCTAGCATTTAAGTCAAATTTTCAAAAGGACCTAAATAGGTGTATGGGACAGCATCCACAGGGTGTCCTGGTAGAACTGTAAGCCTGAAAACAGGTCTAAAAGTGAAGAGACTGAGGATTAATAAATGAGAGAGTGAGGCCTTTGGGGGGGGAGGGGGAGGCTTGTTAATAGACAGTTACTCTTTATGTGAATGATAACATTTCTGATTCACAAATACAATGAATTGAATAATCATTTTCTTTAGCCTTTCTACAATGTCTCAAGGTGATTGTGGAATACCTGGTGAGAAGGTCACAAACTGCCGACTTATGGCCGCATCTGGCCTGCAAATACAGGGTGCCCCTCAAAAACGAATAATTATAAAGGCAGTTTATTAAAATAGATATTTCATTTTCGAAATTGAGCTGTGAGCTGTTGAAATGTGTGGGTGGCGGGTGGGTAGCGGTTTCCCCTGCCTCAGGCTGTCACCTCCAGTAAACCACCAAGCCGCCCTGGCGGTCAGTTCACTCACTGCCCATGGACTTTGCCTGCCAGGCCACTTCTAGGCTTCTGAGTTCACCTGACCTTAAGTTTGTTTCTTGGAAGATCAAGTGTCGCTCTGATGAAGTATTGTCTGTGTGTTAGTACAAAAGTCCAGTTAGCACAAGGCAGCTGCAGCCGTTTTTGTTGAGTTGCTTGATCAGTAATACGCACTAGTTGGCATTTACACGGCACTTGTATTCGTAAAAGCACCTCTTGATGTCATGTTTGATCAAGAACCGCGTTGAAGTAATGTTGCCGTGCGATCAGCTGAAGTTGCCCTGCGCAGTCTTTGTCACACAATGCTGCTGCCTTTAGAGCCTCTAGGCTTTGATCCGGGGTAATGGTTGGTTCAGTCCCTTGGTGACGAGTTGGGAATGCTGTGGAAGGGCCATTGTTATGCTTGCGGTGGACAAGTGTACATGGGGAGGAGGATTTTGTTTCTTTAAGAAGAAGTACTAGGCCCAGCCAGTGTGGGTCAGTGGTTGAGCATTGACCTATGAACCAGGAGGTCATGGTTCAATTCCTGGTCAGGGTACATGCCCGGGTTGTGGGCTCGATTCCCAGTGTGGGGCATGCAGGAGGCAGCCGTTCAATGATTGATGTTCTCTCTCGTCATTGATGTTTCTGTCTCTCTCTCCCTCTCCCGTCCTCTCTGGAATCAATAACAAATATAAAAGTAAAAAAATAAAAAGAAGTACTAGTTTCCTGGAACAAGCTTGCTTCTAGTGTTGACTATATAGACTTTCGAGCTATGGAGAACAGGAACATAGCATCTTCATAAAACTAGAATCTAGATCATTGAAACCACGGTTTCTGGGAAAATGGCTCACTGGAACCTAAACATCCATTTGCTAACTTAGCTACAACTTTTATAGCCAAGAAGACTTACTATTGTCCGAAAGTACCATCTGTATTTTGCAAATGTTAGTATTTAGTGAAGGAGCCTTGTGTTGGGCAATTGTTGCCTCCAGACCTCAGCGTCATTCAACAGTGAGCACGTCTTTCTCAGTCGCGAGTTGGTGGGTCAGCTGGAGTGGCTCTGCCCCATGTCTTTCATCTTCCTCCTGGGACCAGGGAGCCAAGGGGGTATGCCCTCTTTTGCAAAGGGTAAATGCTCAAGTGATACATAGGGTGCCTCTTGAGTTGGCACTGGTACCAACATTCAGGTTGAGTCACACGACCAGTTTCAGAGACAAGAGACAGAGAAGTACATCCGATCACAGTGCATTCATGGCAAGGGTGTGGATGTAGAGAAGGGTCAAAAAGTGAGGCTGGTAATCCAGTCCCACCCCAGCCTGCCCAGTCTGTGTGTCCCCATGCCATCCATGCCCATGTTATAAAGTGCAGCTGCGGCTAACTTTTCTTTCTCCTCCTAATACTCACATTGAAGTTTTATTCACTCGTGCATTTGTCATCTTGTTATTCTCTCTAGGAAACATTTGCAGGAATACAAGGGGGAAGAGAGCTCCCTAAACCAATCAAGGGACATTTTTTCTCGTCCTACAAGGGCCTGGGGGGAGAATTGTCAGAGTCCAGTGTTGCACATCAGTGCCAGTGTCCTGGATACTTCTGGATGCTAGTGCTTGAACATCACAAGAGCAGGTCCTAACTGTGTTTCTCCATTGAAATTTGTTTGCAAGCAGTGGGAGTGTACAATACCCAATATGATCACCGGTGAATGATAGATCTGGATGGACCACTTTTAACCATTTGATAGATTTTTTTTCCTTAAAATGTATTTTTATTAATTTCAGAGAGGAAGGCTGAGGGAGCGAGAGATAGAAACAATCAGGGATGAGAGAGAATCATTGATCGGCCGCCTCCTACAAGCCCCTACTGGTGATCGAGCCTGCAACCTGGGCACATGCCCTGACTGAACATTGAACTGTGGCCTCCTGGTTCATGGGTCGATGCTCAGTCACTGAATCACACCAGCCATGCCCATTTGATATCATTTGTCACTGGTTGTTTCAGTGTGGCCTGAAGCAGCACATGATTCTATGGGGTAGCTGGGTTTCATCTGCTGTTTTTGCCTGAACTCAGTCATGCAAGTGAATCCAGCTAGGAATGCAACTTGGCTCAACTGACCAACAGGGCTCTAGGCCTCCTTGTCCCTTAGACCTCTTTCTGGCTGGGTAGTCCAACTTTTCACATGGGCGTGTGCTTCTAAGAGATAAATACCAGCCTAGTACCTGGGTTTGAAAGTCCACGAATGTCACTTTAGGCACAAATGACAAGACCCAGCCAGTGTCAAGGGAGCCCAGAGGCTCTCCATCTCCTGGGTCTGTGCCACAGGCGGGGAGGAATTGTTGGGGCCATCTATGGAGACTGGTCACCACACCCATTGAGGGAGGCAATGAGAACTCGTGACCAGATTATATTCCAACCTGGACAGTTACATTCTGCTTTGTACATCACGCATCCTTTTTTTTTTTTTTTAATGAATAAAGTACCTTCATTCACTTTTTAAAAGCTAAATGTTTTTAAATGTTTGAAAATGTTATTACCATGTGTTGCTGACATGTTGACAAAGTCTGTGAAGTGTGGTGTATTTGGGGTCGGCTCTGGAGTATGTGTGCGCACACACTTTCGATCCTTCTCCTAAAGGTGTTAATTTAATTTTGTAGCTTCAAGGACATGCTGGGAAGCATTGATTAAGCAATGTGTTTTGACAGATGGTAATTTCTGTTTTTATGAAGCAGTTTGATCTCTGTGATATTTTGGTTTATTTGGGAGACTGACCACTCCAGAAGTGTGAGACAGAATTTATGTGGACTACGCCACCATTAAGGATTGAATGAGAAATGGGCGCCTTGATTTCTGGATTTCATAGAATTCAGGTCATTGACGTGGAAATTTACCACTGACATTTACCCAGAGACTTTCTGGCACTTTAAATATCAAAGCATAGCAAGTTTCGGATCTAGAGTTGTGCCTTACATACTGTGGCCCTTTCAGAAGTAAAATCCAGGCCAGAAGCTCATCTCCAGATAGGAATTCCCTTCTCTCATTGGTCAGGGCATATGTGAAGAATGGCCTGCAGATCTGTGAGGTCATTCAGAGGACAGCTGAGCAGACTGCCAAGACCAGCTTGCATAAAGTAAGTGACCAGCAGGTTCACGTTATCATAAACTAGTTAAGCAAGTTCTGAGGAAAGCCAGGTGCTTACTGGATTTCTTTCAACAGTCATCCACTTAGTCTATTAAAGTAAGTGCATAGAACAGATTGGGGAAATGAATATATCAAACCTGAGATCACTGTCTCTTCTGAGCTCCTCCCGATGAGGGGAAAACTCTTTAGTTCTGCTGACTTTCCTATTTGCATGAGGGTTACCAGTCCTGACGAGGCTTTCAACCTGAGGATGTTGTCTCTTCCAGTTCCCAGATCCTATGGATGTCAGCTCTCTCTCGGCATCAGTTTTCCTGCCACCACCAGAATTTAGGTTGGTGTAGCCTGTACCCCAGAATAGTGCAGTGTCCTCTCAACTGATCTCCATGAACCCCCTTTATTGTGTGTTTGTTCTTTGCTTGTTTTTAAATGTCCATTTCTTGCCCTACGTCAGGTTGTTCTGATTTTTAAAAGTACACCCGTGTCGTGTTAGTGCTCCTGCTCTAGAACTTTCTGTTGCCCCTAGTTCTCAGCTGGTAAAATCCTAAATCCTCAGTGAACATAGAAAATGGCTCATTTGCAGCCTTGTTTCATACTCTGTCCGTAATGTTCCCTGTCCTCCAGCCAGACTGACAGCTCACCTGCGACCTCATCGCACACTCCCTGTCCTCCAGGCCCCCGGGCGCCACACATATTGCCTCTGCTTGTCCGGGTCCCTTGCTCCTGCCTTCAACTCCCTCAGTCCTGCTCTTTTCCTGAACGTCACCTAAACTTGCATGAATGAAGCTCTCCTAACACCTTCACAAACTTCTCTCCCTCCTACTGTACTTACACACTTGGTTTATTTGTCTGACCTTTCATTGTGTGTTTATATGTGTGATCTCTGTTATAAGCTGGTGAGTCCCCTGAAGGCAGGGACTGCATGGTCCTGCAAGGACACAGGGTTCCCAGGATGCCAGAAGCTGGAGGCAGAGCGATCAGGTTGGGCCCTGACCTTGTCAGTCCCCCCGTATGACCAGGTGGCCTTGATTGGTGCTGAGTTTGGCTTAAGGACCAAGAGAGTCTGATGTTTACAAGTACTCCCTGAAGTGGAAGTGCTTACAATACTATGGAAATTCCTTCTGGGATCGTGGTGTAAGATTGAGCCTAAAAGAGCAGCAGTGAAGCAAGAATTTGGCTGATTTCGTTCACTTGGGCTCCATATTGCTGTGTGACTTCAGTTCTGTTCTGATCTTTGGCCACATAAATTGAGAACACGCAACAATTGAGTGTGTGTGTGATGTCATGCCAAACTGTTACTCATCTGAAAAACTGTAGAGACCAGCTTCACAGGTGATAGCGAAGATTAAATGAGAACATTTATCCAATTCAAATATGTCAGATTCCAGATTCCAAGCGGCTGGAGACAAAGTAATGATTCAGTGTTTTTTTCTATAATAATTTCTGTGTACAGTGGAGATTAATTCATCTGTGTGTGTTTATGAGACAGTAACTGAGACAATAATATTTAACTCCATGCCATTCAATACTGTATGTAGCCACTGGTCACATGTAACTATTGAGCACACGAAATACAACTAGTCCTAAGTGAGGTATGTTGTCAGTGTGAGGCATACACGGGATTTTGAGGACTTTGTATGAAGAAAAGAATATAAAATAGCTTATTAATAATTTTTGTGTTACACGTTGAAATGATATTTTGAACAAATTGGGTTAAATGTAGCATTTTAAAAATTAACTTCACCAGCTTCTTTTTAATTTAATGTGGCTACTAGAAATCTTTAAAGTGCATGTGTAATTCACATTCCACTTCTACTAGGTTGTGCTGGTTTAAGTCACCGAAAGGCAGGGGTGGTGTTTAGAACTTCCTTTCAAGTTTCAGTTTGGGAGTTTACTTCTTATTGAATCTAAGAGAAAGGGGGTGGGGCTGAGGCAGCTGCCCCCATTTTCTGCTTTGACTCTGCAGAGGTGGGCGGTGTGCTCAGCTGGGAGGAGGGTTTGGGGTGTCCTGAACCATCAGAGAGGCGGAGATTTGCAGCTGGGCAGATGAGGAGGAGCACACTAACTGGCTCATCTCTCTGTGCTGATTCGTGATGGTCCTTAGCTGCCTCTAATGTAACTCTTATGCCGGCCTAGGAGGTTGCTGTTGACTTCTGGCGACTCCGTGTCCCAGAGGTCAGTGAGGAAATCGTCCCCCGAGTCTGTAACGAGGAACCTTAGGGCAGGAGGCCTGTTTGATGGTTTTGTGCAGAAACCAGCTTCTGTTCTGCGTGAGGTGTGTGAATATGTGTTATCTTTAAATCAAAAGACTAGTTTAGTTTGACTCATTTTACAGTTTGTAAGGCCTTTTTCTATGTGATTACCATTATTTTCCCCGCTTGATACAAAACGAAACTGAAGCTAAGAGCCGTGCCGGTGCAGTTAAGTAAAGAAGTGGGACTGGCCCAGCCAGCATGGCTCAGTGTTTGAGCATTGACCTATGAACCAGGAGGTCACAGTTCAGTTCCCAGCCAGGGCACATGCTGGGGTTGCGGGCTCAATCCCCAGTGTAGGGCATGCAGGAGGCAGCCGATTAATGATTCTCTCGCATCACTGATGCTCCTATCTCTCTCTCCTTCTCCCTTCCTCTCTGAAATCAATTAAAAAAATTTTTTTAAAGAAATGGGATTTTGGCTGGAATTGAGGATGCCGACTTAAAATAATTTTTTTTTTCAGTTAGAGTTGACATTCAGTATTATGTTGTAGCTTTATAACATAGTGATTGGGTACTTATATTAACGCACAAAGTGAGCACCCCGGACAAGGCTGGTACCCGTCTGACACCACCTGCGGTTGTCACATTATTACTGACTTTATTCATTCCCTAAGGAGGATGCTGGCTTTGGAGGAAGGGAGATGTCCTCCTCTGGAGTAAGATACCCATCTCTACCGGGAAGTATCCAAACCAGCCTTCGCTCGGAGTCTTGGGGAAGGAATTGCTCACTGGTGCTCCAGCTCAGCCTCAGCTTTTGTGAGGAAGTCTGCAGCCCCTACTGCGGTCATGGGGGCTGTTTCCAATGGCCCGAACTTCATCCCTGTAGCAAGTGAATGGGCCTGGAGCCTGGCTAACTGGTCTCCAGCGCTCACTCAGCTACTCACTCAGCTACTCACGCACATGCAGTCTCGGCAAGTTCCTGAGGCTCGCTTTCTGCGTAGGTTCCCCTTTCTGTGTCGTTTGGGCAATACTAGTACTTACCTGCCTTCAGGCGACAGTTTTGAGACTTACACCTATCGATGTATGCCAGCCCTTCGAATAGGACTTGCCACATGATACGCAGAGTGACTGCCATTTATTTCTGGCATCGTAGCAGCGGCCTCGATAACAAATGTGCAAATGTGTGATTCACTCAACTCAAAAGGCTTATCAGTTATCTATGGAACCCTTATCTCTTTATTTGGTAAATGTGTCCTTTCTCTGTTTTGACTTAGACCAACTTTTCTGTTCTGTGTAAAACCAAGACTTCATATGTGTGTCTTTAAATCAAGGCTAAAGCATATGATTTAAGAGCAGTGAATATATTATAACTTATTTCTATAAAAGTGTGGTTTAAAAAAATTCCACCATAGAAGTTAACAAATATAATTTGTGTTTATCAAACACAAATCAATCCATCAATCTCTCTCTCCCTGTGTGTGTGTGCATTTTGACTGAGCATTTTCCTGCTCTTGGCTTCATGCTGTAGGTGAGGATGTTTGTAGAAGAATGTTTGTGTGAAGCACCATGGTGAAGCCGAAAGGCAATAGGCCCTGATAATGCCTTCAGTGATGTAATTGGATACATGCATCCATAACTAACTGAAATAAAAAGGGGTACAAATTAGGTCCTATTTCAACTCACATTTCACTCATTAAAAGTATTTTGTCAATCATAAGTATAATATTAAAGACTGAATTCCCTGACTCATCTCTTCATACTAGAGTTTTTAGATGAATCGAAAGATTGAACTGTATGAAGTCATGAAAGTACAATAAAAAAAAATAGGAATGGCCTTGACCGGTTTGGCTCAGTGGATAGAGCATCAGCCTGCAGACTGAAGAGTCCCAGGTTCGATTCCGGTCAAGGAATGTACCTTGGTTGCGGGCACATCCCCAGTAGGGGGTGTGCAGGAGGCAGCTGATCGACGTTTCTCTCTCATCGATGTTTCTAACTCTCTATCCCTCTCCCTTCCTCTCTGTAAAAAATTAATAATATATATATATTTTTTAAAAAATAGGAATATTTTTATGATCTTAGGTTGCAAGATGTCTCCTTCGTGTTGCCACCAAGCCCAGTGCCATCAAAGAAAGATTGGTAACCCTGTGTAGTGAACACACAACCCAGGTACAGGTGATGGGTTGTGGAAATGTGTGCCTGAAACATGTTTACTTCTGTTAACCAGTGGCACCCCAAGAAGTTCAATTTAAAAAGAAAGATTGATGAATTTGACAACATAAAAATTGTAAATCTCTGCATGGCAACAAACCAACCACAAATAAATGAAATTAAAAGACAAATGTTAAACTGAGTCAGAATAATATTTGCAACACAAATAAGATTAACATGACTAATGCAAAAAGCCTCTTAAAATCTGTAAGGAAAGAACTAACATTCCAACTGGTAAATGGACTAGGTTTAAGATCAGGCAGTTGAAGAAAAAATGGAAAAGACAATAAACATGCAGAAAGATAATCAACTTCTTAATAATTAAATAAAACACGCACACCCCAATGCAAAACAAATTTATTTTTCACCTCTCAAATTGGCAGGGACAGGCATCTGTCTCATGCTATCACTGGTCATGTCAAACCAGAACAATCTTTCTGGGACCCCAAAGAGTAATATAGTAACATATATATATATCTTAAAAGAGAATGCCCTTTGCTCCATTAGTGCCACTTCTAGGAATTTATCATAAGGAGATAATTGGACAGGCATGCAAACCTGAATGCTCAAGGGTCTTTCTCACTGAAGAAACATACAGGGGTGGGCAAAAGTAGATTTATAGTTGTGAGTATGCAGAATAGTTTATTCTTGTATTATTTATTTATAATACAATTAATAAGTAAGCTTATAATAATAATCTTTATTATTATTATTATTATTGAGCTCCTTTGGCCCACCCTGTGCATCGAATACAGCCACTAAAGATGAGGTGCTCTGTATTTATTGAGGTAGAAAGAGGTCCACAGCATGCTGATAAATGAAAAGCGTGAAAGGCTCTACCCAGCATAGCTTGTTTGTCAGTTTGCCTTGTTTAGAGTACGTGTCAGTTTCTGTGCATAAAAGAAATGTCTGGAAGGCTGGTCACCAAAACACGAACAATGGTAAGCTCTCTGTCGTGGAGTTTCAGGTGGTTCTTAATTTGTCCTCATATTTTCCCACACTGTTTACATCTTTTCAGTTAATATGTATCATTCAGAACAACTGTCCATTTTGATAAGTATGATTTCATGATTCCCTCTTCCAAAGGCCTTCTGCTGGGCTTACGGGGAAGGGTGAGGTCTGTCCCAGTGAGATGGCTGTCACTGAGATAGCCCCAGGCAACAGGGGTTTGACTGTCAGACTTGTTTGTCCAGGTAAACAGAGTCTGATCACTCACTGGCACTTGGTTTCATTTAAAACCTAGTAGTTCTGTTCCGTCAACTAAGTATATGCTAACATTCTACTGCTTAGGTGCTATGCATCTCTCCCTCTCGCTCTCCCTCTCCCTCTCCCTCTCCCTCTTCCTTTTCTTTCTCCCTCCCTTCTACTCTCTCTAAAAAGCATGGAAAAAATATCCTCAGGTAAGGATTTAAAAGAAAAAAAAAGGATGATTAAGGTCTCAGCTGAGTCTTAAAAGATGCATAACAGACAAAAGAATGAGGTGGGACAGGAGTTTCTGGCCAAGAGACAGTGGGAAGACTCACAAGTACATTGGGTATCAGATATGTTGAGAGGAGATGGGGAAGCTTTTACCAAACCAGTGGGGGAATGACTTTAGAAACTCTCACATTAGGTCAAGAGTTGTAAATATTTGGAAACTGTACACTAATTTTTTTTCAAAACACCACAGAGCTCACACAGGCAGTTCAGGAATCATAATTATGTCAGGCCTCTGGAAATTGAGCATTTAGGAAACACAAAACAGGATGTCTGCTGCTGATTTCTTAAGTTTTCAGCCTCACCTCAGATTAGGTCATCACAGTCTCTGAAATACGAATGCGGGAACACAGCCTCGAGTCCCCGTTGACTCTGTATTGTCACTACGGCGTCGTAGACCCAGACGAGCCAGGGCATGCAACCGCTTGATGGTGTGGTGTTTGTCCCATCTGGGAATCCAACCTGGCTCTGTTTATTAGAACACATTGGTGGTGTCACCAAAGTAGATGCTAGAGCCATCGTATGTTCTTCATGTGTGATAGAATCAGGAACCTAAAACCATGGCGACAGTTACTGCCTTGAGAGGCATGTAGGCACGTGTTGCTGCGGATAAACCCCAAGTCTTTGCCCCCATTTTTAGAGGGAGGATTGGGACACAGGGGGAGGTGGCAATGGCATGCCCATCCCCCTGGCACAGAGCAGGAGTCGGCTTGCCACGCCGTTCACCCACGAGGCCTTCCTGAGTGTTCTTCAGCGGCTAAATATTTCCAGCTGAATAGTTTGTGATCCTAAATTGGTGTCACAGTTTAATTGTGTTTCTGATAACAGTATTCTCAACAGTGAGGAAAATTGCTTCATCCAATTAAGTCCTCCAGAGATAGCAATTCTGCCAGTGGTGTTCGCTGGCTAGTTACAAGGCGAGAGCAGTTCCAGTTGATCCTGACCAGGCCCCGGGTGATTGTGAGTGTGGAGACAAACAGTCAGGTGACCTGCCTGCAAACAGTTTACCTTATTTTATTTTATTTTATTTTATTTTATTTTATTTTATTTTATTTTATTTTATTTTATTTTATTTTATTTTTACAGAGAGGAAGGGAAAGGATAGAGAGTTAGAAACATCAATGAGAGAGAAACATCAATCAGCTGCCTCCTGCACGCCCCCTACTGGAGATGTGCCCGCAACCAAGGTATATGCCCTTGACCAGAATCGAACCTGGGACCCTTTAGTCCATAGGCCGATGCTCTATCCACTTAGCCAACCTGTCAGGGCAGTTTACCCAATTTTAGAACAAACACCATCAAGGCCCAGAAAATAATTCGGCAAGAAGTAGACATTTGAAAACATGAAACAAAGCGCTACTCTGAGTGTTGGCCTGGATGTGCACGGGTACCATGACAATGGGAAAAGTCATTGTAAGCCTGCTTAAGGGGTCCAGAGGAGTAAAGTGATTGGAAAATAAAGGCATTTCCTTCTTAGAGAAGAATCTGGCTACTCTCCAGTAAATCAATATTTTATCGCTGTTGACTCCTTGAAGATAATTCTTATCATTTAATCACACGTCGCCGTTGTCTCACACATAATAGTGCCTGACCTATAAGTTGTTTGGTAATAATGACCTGATCTGAAAAATAATGACAGCTGTTACTTACCAGGTTCCGTGATGCCCATGCACAGGGGAGGGAGCGGAGGCTGTGAGGAGTGAGAAACTGGCCTAAGTTCACGCAGGTAGCATGTTCCTGTGGAGTCTCTGTCTGATTTCAGAACTTCAGTGAACGGTTGTGTGCTTTAGAAAGAGGAGGCACTGGGTTAGGTGTAATCGGGGAAATGCACAGGACATGGCTCCTCTGGTCCAGGAGCTTTCAGTCCAGCGGAAAAGCAGGGCATCAAGTGATGTCTTCCTTTCTAGCCAGGTCATCCATTGAGCAAGCTCTGATTTATTGAGCCCTGTTGTATGCAAGGCCTTTTGGGCTGGCCCGAACCCTGTGCACTGATGACAGTCCACTGGCCCACACCTCTCGGTGCCGACTTCACCACCATGAATCCTCCATGACAGTGTACTCCAGGGCTTGGGAGAGAGAGCACACACATGTTATGGGCCATGTTGTACATTGAGTTTCTTTTTTTTTTGTTCCCTTTAAAATATATATAGATATAGATATAGATATAGATATAGATAGATATATAGATATATATAGATATATATAGATATATTGATTGATTGATTTCAGAGAAGAAGGGAAAAGGAGAGAGAGATAGAAACATCAATGATGATGAGAATCATTGATCGACTGCCTCCTGCATGCCCCCTACTGGGGATCGAGCCTACAAACCAGGCATGTGCGCTTGACCAGAATTGAACCTGGTGGGACCCTTTAGTCCACAGATCGATGCTCTATCCACTGAGCCAAACCAGCCAGGGCTACATTGAGTTTCTTGGTGTTGTTGGCAGATAGTCACTAGTACTGGTAAGAAGACACCCCCTGGTCTGCACCCTGTTCCTGAGCCAGCTCCTGTTGACTAGAATCTGGGGGACTTATTTCTGAACTGAAGGATGGGGGAAGGGCAAGCCTGTTTTAGAGGCTGGGAACTCATTTGCGTGTCTGACTTTGTGTGGCTCTGCAGTTCCTTAGGCCAAATGAAACCCAAGTGTATGGAATAATTAATCCCAAATTCTCTAGACTTTGGGGATAGGAAGATAACAAAACTTACAATAGTTGAGGCTGCATCTCCTTGTTTGGGTATTTCTGGTTATTCACGTCATTGTATTAAAACTCTCTGAGCCTAAATGGAAAAAAATCTGGTTATGAAATTTGGGTATGTGGAATGCCTTCATTTATTGAGTGACAATGTATATGCATTTAAAAAAAAAGATATTTTCCTTGATTTCGGAGAGGAAGGGAGAGGGAGGGAGGGAGGGAGGGAGGGAGGGGGAGAGAGAGAGAGAGAGAGAGAGAGAGAGAGAGAGAGAGAGAGAGAGAGAGAGAGAGAGAGAGAGAGAAACATCAGTGATGAGAGTCATTGATCAGCTGCCTCCTGCACACTCCATACTGGGGATCGAGCTTGAACCTGGGCATGTGCCCTGACCGGGGACCGAATTGTGCCCTCCTGGTTCACAGGTTGATTGATGCTCAAGCACTGAGCCATGCTGGCCAGGCAGACAATATATATTTCATGTATATGCACATGGGCCGAAAAGAAAACCAGGCCTCTCGGTGTTTACTGAGAAAGGCGAATGACGATGATCTCTGATCAGTCTTTACTGGTGGTGCTGATTTGCAGGTGGGTCTCTGTGCTCCTGGTGTAGTTTCCACATATTTTAACATCTCTTTTTCTAAAGGAGGGTTTTTAAAAAATTCAATAATTTTTTTTTTTTTTTTTTGGAAACACACTAGGATGAACATCACTCTTAAAAGAGAATAATCTAGAAAACTTTCTAAAAGCAGTTTCTTTATTTAGTACCTTTTCTATGGCAGTGCTCATTTCAGGTATTATGCTGTTTGTGAATTCATTTAATTCTCATACTACCTTATGGGATAGGTTTTAAGAGGAACTTAGCAATCCAGGCCCCAAATCTATACATTTAACCACCATGCCTTGCTCTCTTCCCGTCCTTTCTTAACTTAAAGTCACCGCTTGCCTGGCTTATGGTATATGAAAAGCAATGTGGTCAAGATCCCAGCTTAGAAAGAGAATGTTCTGCACTTTTCATATACCTGTTGCCACTGGAAATACTTAGCAGGTGCAGCCCTTTTCCTTGTTTTCAGAAGTGACAGTTAGGAATGGTTACTTAGGACAGAGCTCCTATATCCCCCACCTCTCACCACTGACTTCACCACCGTGAAAACTCAGGGCAGTGAACTTCAGGGCTCTGGAGAAAGAGCTAACTTTGCTAACTCGTGCTGGTTTTATTTGCCTGTTTTCAGACCTGTACCCAATAAGTTGCTTAAGATTTGAGAACTAGCTGAAAGGTAGGAAATAACCGTGATAGAATTCCCCATTTTAAGATTA
>PVJC01001283.1:0-96942 GCA_004026665.1 Murina feae
CACCCCTAACTGCCCTCCTCTGCCGGCGTGGTCACCCCTAACTGCCCTCCTCTGCCGGCCTGGTCACCCCTAACTGCCCTCCTCTGCCGGCGTGGTCACCCCTAACTGCCCTCCTCTGCTGGCCTGGTTTCCTCCAACTGCCCTCCCTTGCAGGCCTGGCCCTCCCCCCCCCACACCCTGCTGGCCTGATTTCCCACAACTGCCCTCCCCTGCCGGCCATCTTGTGTCCACATGGGAGAAGCCATCTTTGACCACATGGGGGCGGCCATCTTGTGTGTTGGAGTGATGGTCAATTTGCATGTTACTCTTTTATTAGATAGGATTTGCAGACTGTAGTTCATTAGGGAAAGAATTTGATTATGGAGAAAACTGCCAAGACTTCTAGAGAATTCTATGCATCTTTTACTGCCTGAACTACTTTGTGCTTTGCCGTACTGTCATTAAAAAAGAAAGCAAAATTTGAGACCTAGAGTTTTTAGAAATCTGGTCTATATAAAGATTGATAATATATCTCCTTTGAAAATGAAAGTACATAAGCAGCTAAAGCAATTTTTAATTAAAAATTTTAAAGGAACAGAAAAACTCAGAGGAAAACACTGCAAATATTATTTGTACCAACCTCAATAATTTTAAAAAAAGTTAATATTTTGTTATATTTGTTTCATATCTCTTTTGAGTAATCTGATCTCAGGATCTGATGTCCCGCAAGGAAAATTAAAATGTATATGCTGTATGGTTTTGAACAAATCACTCAAACTTTTCAGCATCCTTTATCTGCCACATGAAGAGTTTGAATGATTGAGAGTATCCTCTGTGTTCTGTTACACATTATAATTAGTATTCTGCAAAGTTGTTCTAAATCATAAAATAAGACTTTCACTCTCTTAACTTCATAGTGTTGAGATTTATGAATGACCAACATCTGAACATTATTTAAGTATAGCACTTTACTGTATCTAGTGCCTGCCATGAACAGATGCTTCATGACTTCCCGTATTTTCTGGTGTATAAGACGACTGGGCGTATAAGACAACCCCCAACTTTTGAGATTTTCCTGGGTTAAAAAGTCCGGACGGAGACCATATGTGACACAAAAAGAAGCTGACCGGAGACACTTGCGGTCTCTGTCTGGCTCCATTGAAATAAATGGAGTGCAGCCGTTTTTGAGCTCCCCCCACTGTGTGCGGCAACCGCAGATTTTCCATTCCGGCTTGGAAGTTTCAGCACCTGCCCTATAAAACAACACCCGGCGTATAAGAAGACCCCCGACTTTTGAGAAGATTTTCCCGGGTTAAAAGGTCGTCTTATACACAGGAAAATATAGTAAATAATATAAGTAAATGGATGTCCGGAGAGTGTTAGCTATATATAGCAAATGCTCAATAAATGTTAGTACTATTAAGGCTTCTAAATTAGAAATTTTTAATTCTTTGCTGATGTTTAAGTACTGGGTACACAGTAGGTGACCAATACACATTTGATGGTCCCTTTATCTTAACTAATGAAAGCGTAATATTAAAATTAACCGTTTCTTTGGGACGGCCTAAGCCATGCCCACCAGCCAATCAGTGACTGTATGCAAATTAGCCTAGCCAAGATGGCAGAGGCCGCAGCTCTGGTGTGCAGCTGCTGCCTCCGCCATCTAGGGAGCCTCCGTCCTGGGAAGGCATCTGGCACCCTGGGCCGGCGATGCCTTCCCAGGTGGAGAAGCCTTGGGGTGGGAGGACGAGCCAGCGGCACCCTGCGGCCCCCTTCTGGGAGGCCGATCGGGTGGCCAGCACCTGGCCAGCGCCACCCGATCGGCCTCCCAGACGGCGAAGCCTTTCCGAGGGGCGGGGACCAGCTGGCAAGACGCCCCAGAGGAGGTCGATCGGGTGGCCAGCACCACCCCATTGGCCTCCCAGGCGGAGAAGCCTTCCCAGGGGGCCGGGATGAGCCCATGGGACCTTACGGAGGCCGATCGGGTGGCCAGTGCCACCCCATCGGCCTCCCAGGCGGAGAAACCTTGCAGGGGGGCAGGGACGAGCTGGTGGGACCCCAAGGCCCCCGCCTGGGAGGCCCATCGGGTGGCCAGCGCCACCCCATGGGCTTCCCAGGTGGAGAAGCCTGGGGGGGTGGGGGACGGGACCAGCCAGGGGGCCCCAAGGCTCCCTCCTGGGAAGCCTATGGGGTGGCCAGTGCCACCCCATCGCTTCCCAGGTGGATGGCCCGGAGGGTCAGTGGGAGCTGTGGCCAGCCTGAAAACTGTCCTTAGCCCCTCATCCAGGCTTGCCACACCCCCTGGGGTGAGGGTCTCCACTGGGGGGCTTGACCAGCCTGCAAACAGACATTGGCCCCTCACCCAGGCTGGCCAGGCACACCAGCAGGTGGACATCCCCAGAGGGGTCCCAAACTGTGAGAGGGCACAGGCCAGGCCGAGGAAACACCACCCCCCCGACTGCCCCAGTGCACAAATTTTTGTGCACCGGGCCCCTAGTTATTATATATTCAAATTAGAGGCCCGGTACCCAGAATTGTGCACTGCTGGGGTCGCTCGGCCTGGCCTGTGCCCTCTCCCAATCCGGGACCCCTTGGGAGATGTTGGACTTCCGGTTTTGGCCCTATCCCTGCAGTCGGACATCCCTCGAGGAGTCCTGGATTGGCAAGAGGGCAGGCTGGGCTGAGGGTTCCCTGACCCCCAGCCCCCCACACGAATTTCATCCACTGGGCCTCTAGTATGTATATAAAATCTTTGGTTAATCCTTCCCACCCTCCCCCCTTCCCCTTCCCTCTGAGATTCATCAGTCTGTTCTATGTTTCCTTGCCTGTGCATTGAACGTCTGCCCCCTGGTGGTCAGTGTGTGTCATAGGTAATGGTCGAACAGTTGCTTAGCCTTTTTTATATATAAAGGTTTAAATAAGAGAGTGAGGATAATCCTATATAATAAAAGCCTAATGTGCAAATTGTCCCCTCGCCTGGGAGTGCGACCACACACCATGACGTGTGCTGAGGGCGATGCAGAACATGGTGGCCGTTGGCGGTATGGCACTGGCAGCAGGCGGCAGTGGAGGTGCTGCTGGCCCCGATGGGCCCCGATGAGAGCGGCACCACAGTGGGATGGTGGGGCACAGGGATTGGTAAATCTTGATTATTTAGAAAGTAGAAGTTTGTTGTAAGCTTTTTTGTTTCTTTAAATACATTTTTTTAAACCAAGAAGAAATATAATTTTATCTCTCTTACAGATTTAGTTTGTTTTATTAGCAAAGATATTTTTAGGGTGTTCAGTAATAGTTTTCAAATGTATAGTAGTGACAACTAAATATAAATGCAGTTTTTAGTTTTCATTTTTATGTTTTGAAAGACATAAATGCAAATTGTTAGATATTGATTAAAAGAGTCATGCTAGCCAGGTGGCTCAACTGATTTCAGGTTTGATTCCAGGTCAGGACACATCCTAGGTTGCAGGTTTGATCCCTAGTCAGGGCATGAGGCTCCAGGCCAAGGCAGGTGCAAGCAGGCCCAATCGCCCCCCCGATCGCCCTGCAGAAGGCAACCAGCGGCAGGGGCAGGGAGTAGGGCTGCCGCCTAGCTCCCAGGCACTGAGGGAGCCGGGCAGGGGCCCAGTGACACAGGCGGAGAGGGGCATGTGGATGCTCTGGGGGCCCAGGTGCTGCCCAGGGCCCAGAGATCAGCTGAAATCTGCCTTTCCATGCCAAACGCTCGCGCTTTGATTGCCACTCAGGCCTAGGGACTGCACCCGTGCACAGATTTCACGCACTGGGCCTCTAGTCAGATAATAAAAATATCTTTCATATATTAAGAAATTATTTATACCATATCTATATTTATTGATTTATATATATTATTTAATCCTTACAGTAATTTCCTTTCATTGTTTTTATAACCTGCTTTTACAAATAAGGAAACTGAGGCTCACAAGGTGTAAGTTGACTAACATCATAGAACCTGAAGTGATAGAATTGAGATTTGAATTCATGTCTTTCTGTCTGTATGACAGTAACTCTTAACCTTTTTTCTTTATTTTTTAAAGGTATCTCCTTACATGCATTTATTTGGCATCAGGTCATCAACTTCTTAACAAACACAGAAAAGCAAAATCACAGCAGATTGTCCAGATTAGGTTAATTTGTATGTGAAAATAGCATGTTTTTTCTTTCTTTCATTTATTTATCATTCATTAATTTAACAAATATTCTCTGAAAGCTTGTCCTATGGCAGGGACCAAGCTAGGAGCTTAAAATATATCAGTGAATAAATTTCTTCATCTTTATCCTTGGAGACCTTACCTGCTAGTGAATTCTTTATTTCTGTTCCTCAACCTTTCTTCGTACAACTGTATCAGCCCTTCCATAATGCTCTGTTAGAATGCTTAGGTATTGCCATATGTAAAAATAGAAACTTTTAAAAAATCTTGTATCACCTCTTAATTTCTCTTTGTGAAGCAAAAAGAGAGGGACAGGAAAGGAGACAGAACGCCAATCAAGTAAGGAGCGACATTTTTACTAATCCTGGTTTTCTGTGCTCAAGGCACTGTATTATCCTGTTTTAGGGATTGCCTTAGGTGCTGGCTGCTTATTTGATTTGGGGTGATTGTCCATTTATAAGTTGTTTGGTTCCATTGTTTGTATTTTATTGCTAGGATTTTTTAAATAAGAAACAAAGAAGACTGCTCAAGAGTGGTCAGGTAATATCCATGACAAGGAGCAAAGATAAAGAGGAAAGCTGCTGTTTCTTAACTTCCATCCTCTCCACAGGCACTTTGCAGATAGAGGAAAAGTTCAAATACTCAAATTACCTAGTCAGCTATTTTGATATTGGACTCCAGATGCTGTCTTAAAAGACTATGTCATTAAAGATCTGGTTACATCTTCTAGTTTTATGAAAACCTTTCTCCCTTGCCTTCTCCTTGCCAAATAAACTCTGCCACGGTTGTTTGTACCCTGAGATGACGGCAGTGACCTTAGTTAGCACCGCCAGCTTTATTAGTGAAGGAAATTATGTGTTTCTGTTTGCGAGCTCTGAGGCTCAGCATGTTTCTTGCCAAAAAAGCTCACAGTCATGGAGAGATGACAGGGGAAAAGACTAATAAAGGGTTATGAACTTCGTCTTGAGTGTAATATTCTGTTTCATACTGCAGGCAAAAGCTACAGTGCACTGTCCAGTGTGATTAACAGGAAGTCAGGAAAACTTACCTGATTAAAATGTCCCAAGTACAGTTGCCAAGTTTCTATCCCCAGGAGGCAGAGGAAAAAGAGACCATATGAGTTTCTCAGTGGTAGGAAACATTGAGAAAATAGATGTTAAAATGCACTCTAGGCAGTTTGTTCTATAATCCATCAGGAAAATCCAAGTTTGGGAACAGATTATCCAGTTGCTGAACATGTTATTTAATAGTGGGCTCACTTTTATTCTATCTTTATTTTGTAAGCCCAATCTTTCACGATGTTTTGAAACCAGTTTTATAGGTACCAGGGAAAGAAACCTTTCCAGCATATGTGCATATTATCTAATCACTAACTCAAAAGTATGAAATTTAGGACATAAACAGACATGTGGTATTTTTCATAATTATGGGTAATCAATCTGTGGTCTTCATGAGTATTTTATTTTATTTTTATTTTTTTATTTTGTTTTATTGCTTAAAGTATTACAACGAGTGTTAGATAGGTCTCCATTTTTTTCCCTTGACCATCCCCCCTCCTCCCCTACCTCCCAGTGTCTTGTGTCCATTGATTATGCTCATATGCATGCATACAAGTCTTTCAGTTGATCTCTTAACTCCCCCCCCCCATCCCTCCCCATCCTTCCAGCTGTAGGTTGACATTTTAAACCTTATAAAAATTTGTGAATTTTAAAGGTAAGCATAGTGATGAGATATTTGACTTGAGTGCTGGGTACACTGTGTAATATACAGATCTTGTAACATAAAAATCCACAGCTGAAACATACATGAGCCTATTAACCAATGTCACCTCAATAGATTTAATAAAAACATTGAAAAAAAAGATAAATAAATAAAAGCATGAATATATAAAATACATGAATGACTAAACAAACAAACAAATAGTTTTTGCACTTGGTCCTTATATAGCATTATGGATATTCAAGCTTGATATTTATTTATGTATGTACTAGAGGCCAGGCGCACAAATTTTTGTGCACTTGTGGAATGGGGGGTTCCACAAGCCCGGCCTGTGCCCTCTCACAGTCTGGAACCCCTCCGGGGATGTCAACCTGCCAGCTTAGGCCAATTCCTCGGGGGTATCGAGCCTAAGCTGGCACTCAGACGTCCCTCTGGCAGCCCAGGAGCCCTTGGGGGATGTCCACTTGCCAGCGGAAAGCAGGCCTAAGCTGCAGTCGGACATCCTTAGCGCTGCTGAGGAGGCAGAAGAGGCTCCCACCACCACGACTGTACTGGCAGCCATCAGCCTGGCTTGTGGCTGAGCAGAGCTCCCCCTGTGGGAGTGCATTGATTACCAGGGGGTAGCTCCTGCATTGAACATCTGCTCCCTGGTGGTCAGTGTGTGTCATAGTGACCAGTCTTTCCCAGTTGTTCTGCTGTTAGGTTCAATTTGCATATTACCCTTTTATTATATAGGATAGAGGCCTGGTGCATGAGTGGGGGCTGGCTGGTTTGCCCTGAAGGGTGTCCTGAATCAGGGTGGGGGTCCCGCTAGAGTGCTTGGCCAGCCTGAGTGAGGAACTGATGGCTGTTTGCAGGCTGGCCACTGCCTCCAGCAACCCAAGCTCCCAGCAAGGCTGGCTGGAAGCAGGTATCTGGGATTTATTTATCTGCTATAATTGAAACTTTATTGCCTTGAGAAGAGGCCACAGCCAGCCAGGGCAAGCGGGAAACTTGGCTTCCTCCATCGCAGAGGCAACCAAGCCTCCTGCTTGCTCTAGCTCAGTGGCTGCCAGCCACCATCTTGGTTGGGTTAATTTGCATATAGTTGCTCTGATTAGCTGGTGGGTGTGGTTTGGGTTATAGTGGAGGGACATCAATTTGCATGTTTCTCTTTTATTAGATTAGATGTATTTTTAAAATCTTTATTGTTGAGAGTATTATAGATGTCCTCCATTTTCCTCCATTGCCCCCCTCCACCCAGTTCTGCCCCACCCCAGACCTACATTACCCTATTGTTTGTGTCCATAGGTAATGCATTTCTACACTAATAAAAGAGAAAGATGCAAATTGACCGTACCTTCATGACACCCATCAGTCAATCAGGCGTGAGTGTGCAAATTAACCCAACAAAGATGGCAGGTTAATTTGCTTACATTGTCACCATGGCAACAACGCAGGTGTTCCACACCACCCCTGGCTGCTCTGGGCCTCTGGACAGCGTGGGAAGGCAGAAAAGCGGCTTGGGGCCTGAACGAAGACAGAAAGGCAGTTCCAGCCAGAGTGAAGGTGGTGTTTGCAGCCAGGGGAAGGAAGGTCCATTCTTGCAGGAATCTGCATGCATTGGGCCTCTAGTATGCATAAAAGATCTTTGGATAATCTCTTCCTACCCCTCCCTCCTTCCCTCTGTGATTGGTCAGTTTGTTCCATGTTTCCATGCCTCTGGTTCTATTTAATTCATCAGTTTATTTTGGTCATTAGATTCCTTGTTTATTTTGATTTATAGATTCAGTTGTTGATAGATATGTAATTACTGCCATTTTATTGTTTATCATTTTGGTGGTGATGAACTCCTTCAGCTTTCTCTTGTCTGTGAAGCTCTTTATCTGACTTTCAATTCTACATGACAGCTTTGCCGGGTAAAGTAATATTGGTTGGAGGCCCTTGCTTTTCATCACTTTGAATATTTCTTGCCACTCCCTTTTAGCCTGCAAAGTTTCTGTTGAGAAATCAGCTGACATCGTGTGGGTGCTCCCTTGTAGGTAACTAGTTGCTTTTGTCTTGCTGCTTTTAAGATTCTCTTTTTGTCTTGAACATTTGACATTTTAAGTATGATGTGTCTTGGTGTGGCCTTCTTTGGGTTCTCTTATTTGAACTCTGTGCTTTCTGGACTTGTAAGTCTGTTTCTTTCACCAGGTAGAGGAAGTTTTCTGTTATTATTTCTTCAAATAGATTTTTAATATCTTACTCTCTTCCCTTTCTGACACCCTAGTGATGTGAATATTGGTATACTTGAGGTTATCCAGAGGCTCCTTACACTATCTTCATATTTTTGGATTCTTTCTTCTTTTTGCTGTTCTAATTGAGTGTTTTTGCTTCCTCATATTCCATATTGCTGATTTGATCCTCGGCCTCCTGTACTCTATTGTTAATTCCTGTAAATGATTCTTCATTTCAGTTAGTATATCCTTCATTTCTGACTGGTCCTTTTTCATGTCTTTGATGGTCTCACTAATTTCCTTGAAATGCATTAAAACCCTTGAGCATCTTTATAACTATTGTTTTGAACTCTGTATCTAGTAGTTTGCTTGCTTGCGTTTCATTTAGTTCTTTCTTGAGATTTCTTCTGTTCTTTCATTTGTGACAAGTTTGTCTCCACATTTTTTATGCTTCCCTGTAAACATCTATATATTAGGTAGAGCTTCTATGTCTCCCTGACTTGGTAAAGTGGTCTTGTGTAATATGTATCCTGTAGGGCCCAGGGGCTCAGTCTCCCTAGCCACCTGAGCTGGGTGCTCTAGATGTGTCCCTGTGTGAATTGTGTGCACTGTCTTATTATAGTTGATCCTTGATTGCTGTTGGTGTCACTGGGAGGAATTGATCCCCAGGCCAACTGGCTGTGAGGATCATCTGTGTCTATAATGGAATAGCTGCTGTGCAGGAGAGCACACTATGGAATAAGACTCAGTGGAGTTTTAGTGCTCACTGAGTCTGCCACTTAAGTGTATTGCTCATGTAGAGATGTAATCTGGCATGGTCTGAAGCTATCTACAGGCTCTGGAGACCTCCTGGAGGTGCAAAGTTGGCCATTGTCTCTGCCCTATGACCATCAGTCAGCAGCTACAGAGAGATCTGCAGATAATCTTGTTTGTGTTGGGCTTAAAAGTGTCCAGGAGAGGCCAAGCTGTGAAGCAGCCTGACTGCTGCTAGTGCCAGGCCTGAGGCCTCTTATTGAGAGGAATGGGACATGCTGTCACCAGCTGTTGCTTGTTTAAGAGAGTTTTGAAAAGTCTGAAAGAAAAAAAAAAAGAAAGAAAGAAAAGTCTGAAGCCTGAGCCAAGACAAGCTAGAAAAGCTGCTGCAAATAGCTTGGGTGGGGCTGCAATTGGGTGGGGTGGAGTCTCAGGGAATTACCAGGGCAGAGCCAACAGTGTGACTCAGGTTGATAGAGATTCAGATATGTCACCTGCCAGTTGCCTCTGTGATGGGGGAAGTCTCAGCATAGGAACAATGATCCCTGCAAGCAACTCTGTCTGGAAGAAAGCTGCCTCTGAGTTCTTGTTCTGATGCCAGACAATCCAGTTCCTCCCTGTATGTACCTGGATCTCCCCAAGCCACTGCCCCAGCACTAGAGCTCAGAGGGAGCCAGTCCAAGTAAGTCTGTGCACCAGCCCTTTAAGAGGAATTGTTGGGACTCCGGCAGCCTCTGTGTCACTCAACCCCAATGCCCACTGGAGGTTATGGGGGCTTTTCTCTTTTCTCAACACTGGAACCCTATGCTGGGATCCCTTGCTCCTCACAGGAGGCCTCTGTGGCCAATATATCTCTCCCAATTAAAAACCCGCCATGTGTGGGTGTTGGACCAGCCCATTCATTGCCCTCCTACCAGTCTCATTGTGCTTTCTTCTTTACTTCTCTAGTTGCAGGGCTTCCTTCAGCCAGATTTCAGATGGTTCTGAATGACAGTTGTTCTGTATTTCAGTTGTAATTTTGATGTGGTTGTGGGAGGTGGCAAGTACTACCTTTGCCACCATCTTGGTTCTTTCTCCTTGATATTTCTTAGTGGTCATTTGTTCAGGGAATATTTCATTTAAAATAAATTTTAATTTAAAAACTTCCTAGAAATAAAACCAAACTCTAGGCCTAGCTGGTTTCATTTGTGAATTCTACCATACTTTGAGGAAGAAATAAAATTAAAATAATAATAATAACAATGATACTTAAACTCTTCCAGAAATTAGATACAGCAGGAATATTTCCCAATTAGTTTTATGAAGCCAGAATTACTTCATACCAAAAATCAAAATTATTACAAAACTAGGCTAATATCTCATATAATAATAGACAGAAAATTTTTATTAACTGGGAAATTCGCTATTATAAAGCCTTAACCTCTGCTTTATGCTCTTATGGGAGATAATGGGGGCAGGTGGTATCAGACACTGACCTCAGAAGTTCCTTACCTGACAGATTAGATTTTCTACCTCAAGCATACAGAGAGTCAGGCCTGAGGGGAACACACATAGGGAGGGGTTCAGAGTTCTGCCTGGTGCCAGGGACCTGGGAGCAGTTTCTACTTGTATTGTGTCTGTTTTATGTATTTATATCTACATCTATATATGTACTAGGGGCCCAGTGCACAAAAGTTTGTGTACTCAAGGGGTCCATCAGCCCGATCTGTGCCCTCTTGCAGTCTGGGACCCCTCTGGGGATGTCCACCTGCTGGTGTGCCTGGTCAGCCTGGGTGAGGGGCTGATGACTGTCTGCAGGCTGGCCAAGCCCCCCAGTGGTGTCTCTCACCCCACTGGGGTGTGGCCAGCCTGGGTGTGGGTCTGAAGGGTGTGTACAGGCTTTCAGGCTGCCCACAGTCCCTTCAGGTTTGGGCCCCTACTGGGGTACCTGGCCAGCCTAGGTGAGGGGCTGATGGCTGTTTACAGGCTGGCCAAGCCCCCCAGTGGCATCCCTCACCCCATTGGGGTGTGGTCAGCCTGGGTGATAGGCTGAGGGGCGCTTTCAGGCTTTCAGGCTGCCCACAGTCCCTTCAGGTTTTGGGTCCCTACTGGGGCACCTGGCTAGCCTGGGTGAGGGGCTGATGGCTGTTTGCAGGCTGGCCAAGCCCCCCAGTGGCGTCCCTCACCCCATTGGGGTGTGGCCAGCCTAGGTGACGGGCTGAGGGGTGCTTTCAGGCTTTTAGGCTGCCCACAGCTCCCATTGACCCAATGTCCCAGCAAGGCTGGCTGGACACAGGTTTCTGGGGTTATCTTCTATAATTGATACACTGTTCCTTTAAACCAGGGCCTAGGCAGCTAACAAAACCTCCTCTCTGCTTCAGCTCTGGCTTCTATAATGAAACAATGTTTCCCTTAGAAGCCAGGCCTGGCCTGCTGTTTTCTTCAGCTCCTGAGTCTTCTAGGATTGATACTTTGTTGCAAATATGATATTGACTGGAGTGGAGAGAAGCCCAGGCGGCCTGCAAACAGTTTCACTCCTGCTGCAATGGAAACTGCCTGTTTACTCAGCTCCCTGAGTGCCAGTCTCCATGTTGGCTGGGTTAATTTGCATACAGTCACTCTGATTGGCTGTTGGGCATGGCTTAGGCATCCCGAAGGGATGGTCAATTTGCATATTATGCTTTTATTATATAGGCTATATATATATATATAAAAGATAAAGGAAAAATGTAGGGTCTATCGCAGTAATACAAAGTTGGTTAAACATTAGAAAAATCAGTCAATATAATTCACCATATTTATGCATTATAAAAGAAAAACTGTATGATCATCTCAATAGATACAAAAAAGCATTTGACAAAATTCAGTCATAATATCAATTTTCAGCAACTTAGAAGGATGCTTCCTCAGTCTGGTAAAGGGCATCTGTAACTAGACTAATATCATACTTCATTGTAAAAGACAACACACTTTTCCCTAAGATTAGGTCCAAAATAAGGATGTCCACCCTCATCACTTCTATTCACCACTGAAGTGGAAGTCCTAACAGTTTCAGTAAGACAAGAAAAATATAAAAGGTGTATGGATTGGAAAGTAAATAATGAAACAATTTACTCATAAACAATATGGTCATGTATATTAAAATCTCAAAAGAATCTACAAAAAATCATTAGAACTGATAAAAAAGGCACCAGGATACAATGTCAATATACAGATATAAATTGTATTTCTGTATATTAGCAGTAAATAATCGAACAATGGAATAAAAACATTCCACTTAGCCCTGACCGATTTGGTTTAGTGGATAGAGCATCGGCCTGCAGACTGAAGGGTCCTGGGTTCGATTCTGGTCAAAGGCATGGACCTTGGTTGTGGGCTCAGTCCCCAGCAGGAGGCATGCAGGAGGCAGCTGATCGATGTTTATCTCATCAATGTTTCTAACTCTCTTCCTCTTCCCTTCCTCTCTATAAAATATATTTAAAAAACAAAACATACCATTTATAGTGTCATCAAAAAAATATGAAGTTTCAGGAATAAATATAACACAATGTACAAGACCAATACACTGAACATTACAAAACATTGATGAGAGAATATAAGGAATTACATAAATGGAGAGATAGACAATGTTTGTGAATTAGAAGAATCAATATTAAGATACCCATTTTTTTCAAGCAGAAATTAATGAGATGATTCTAGGATTTATATATGCAGAGGGCTTATGATAGCTAAAACAATTTTGAAGAAGAAAAAGGTTGGAGAACTTACACAACCTGATTTTAAGACTTATTGTGAAGCTAAAATAATCAAGAAAGTATGTTATTGCTATAAAGGTAAATATATAGATACATGAAGCAGAATAGAAAATCCAGAAGTAGATAATTCAGTGGGCACAAGGATAGTTATTTGAACAAATGACTTGGAAAAATTAGATCTCCATATGAAAAACAATTAACGTTGACTCTCACCTCACCTTTATACAGAAGAATTAACTCAAAATGGATTACTAACTTAAATGCGAAAGCAAAAACTTAAACGTCTAATAGAAAACGTTTGTGTGGAGAGGCAAAGATTTCTTAGGACATAAAAACCACAGATCATAAAAAAATTATATAGTCAATGATATTTCTTTAACTATGTATGGCACCATTTAGGGTATTGGGATTATCAAGGGGAACACTATGTAAAGTATATGATTGTCTAACTACTAGGTCATATACCTGAAACCAATACAAAATGAAAAACACTATAAACTACATTTCATCAAAATTAATAGCTTCTGCTTTTTGAAAGACACCACTGAGGGAGAAAAAAAAAGATAAAGCCACAGTTGGAAGACAATATTTATGTGGCATATGTCTGATAAAAGATATATATATATCTCAAATATATAAAGAACTCTTTTAACACAATAATGAGAGGATATACAACCCAGTAAAAAATCAGCAAGCAGTTTGAACAGACACTTCAGAAAAGATTTATGAATAGCCCATAGGCATATGAAAAGATGTTCAATATCAGTCACCAAGAAAATGTAAATAAAATCACAAGAAAATATCAATATTCACAGAGTAGCTAAGTAAATAAGAAATATGATAAGTTAAGGAGCAATTAGAAGTCCCCTACCTGACTAGTGGAAGCATAAAATGATATATAATTACTTGGAAATTTCTTCTGACTCAGTAATTCTCTTCCTAGATATTTATCCCAAGACTTATGATAACGCAGGTCCATACAAAGACTTGCGCAAGAATGTTCAGATCAGCCTTTTGATTTCAGAGTAACTTTTTCAAAACAGCCCCAAACTGGAAACCACCTAAATGTTCTTTAGTAGGTGAGTGGGTAAACAAAATGTGGGAATCCATACACAGGATACACTTGATAATATAAAGGAAGGAACTATTGCCAACTGCAACAGAATGGAAGATTCACCAAGAAGTGATGTTGAGCAAAAGAGGATAGTCATAAAGAAGTACTCGCGGTGTGATTCTATTTCTCTGAACTTCTAGGATAAAGCAACGATTCTGTGATGATAACAGATCAGTGATCACCTGAGGTCTGGGTAGGGATGGGGGAACTGATGACAGAAGGGCTCAAGGGGACTTTCTGGGTGATGGTTACGTGACTGAATGTATACATTTGCCCATACTCTCAAATTGTATACTTAAAATGGGTGTACTTATCATATAAACATTATTACTAAATAATTTTTTTTATAAATGAAGTGATTACTGATCCAGCACAAGAAGCTAAGCTTACTGATTTCTGACATAGTTTTTTTTTCTTATTTGCTTTTTCCTTCCCCATGGTCCCCTACAAGATAACGTTGGCTCCTTCCTATCTCTTGTGGAGTCTAGGGATGGAATGTGGGGAGGAAGGCAGGAGGGAGTACTGGCTGAGATTTGAGGCCGGGTGTCTAGGAGGGCAGTTTGTGAGGAAGGTGCACAGTTTGGCTTTAGGCACTCAGGACCTTATCTCAGGACTGTGGGTTTCCTGGTTGAGTTTGTTTAGTGTTGAGATAGGATTAAGTCACCCCAAGAGAAAGGTACAATTGGCCTCAGAGAGGGAGGAAGTAGAGCTAGAAAAAAATCAGAAGAAAAGTCATCAGAGGAGTAGAAAAACTGAGAGAAAGATTTTATAGAACCTTAGGAGAGGTTTTTACCCACAAATAACAGGTTACAAGTACTGAGGTAGTTGAATGAATAGCTAATTGATTTTGGTAAAATGAGCATCAGACCCACAACTTGCAGCCAGCTTGAAAAGGAATCCTGATGCTCCTTACTCTGAACAACTTACTGAACTTCACTCACACCCAGTCCATTAAGACGGGGACAAATAAGCCTTTGAACTAGCCACTCATTCTGAGCATTCAGTGAAGAAATGTGTGTAATGAACCTAACACAGCCCTTGCCACTGTAGCTCAGTTGGTTGGGCATCATCTCATGTATAGAAAGGTTGCTGGTTCGATTTCTGGTCAGGGTACATGCCGGTGTTGCGGGCTCAATCCCTGCCCCACCGGTAGTGGCCATGCAGGAGGTAGCCAATTGATGTTTCAATCTCTCACATCAATGTATCTCTCTCTTCCTCTTCCTCTCTTTCTAAAAATCAATAAAAATATTTTTCTTAAAAAAAAAAAGAGTGTAGCACAGGCCTGAATGTACATTAGTTTCAGATGCTGTTATCATGAACAGGTTGTCAGTCTCATTTGTTCTTAACTAATATTACGTATTTGTCATGTGCCTGGTGTTGTGCAATCAGATTTGTATGGATCATCCCATTTATTAGGTGACTTCCCAAGGTGAATTGTGTTCTGCAGGTGTAGGAACCCAGGAAATATGGTTCAGAGACTGACTTCTCTTTTTCTGAAAGAGCATTTCAAGAGGGAAAGAAGTAGCCTACAAAGGAGCACAGGGAATGGGAGGAAGGAAGGAAATGGGAAGATTGTAGAACATTCTGTCAGGGAATTTGGAGATAGAGATAAGAGGGAAGTGAGTAGTCAAAGGAAGATTTCTTAAGAGAGACCTGAGCTTCTTTAGTGATTATTTGTCTTAGGCAATGAACAGCACTTATAAAGTCCATTAAACTGTACATTTTTTGAGTGATTGCTGCGTTACTCTTAGAATTCCCCTAATGTATGTGGGTGGGACATTGTCTCCAGGGAAGATGGGTCCAGTCTGCTCTACCTTGGTTCTACAGCAGGTTTTTTGCCCAGGCAGTCCTAGCGCCAGGGACAGCAGACCTTGCACCTTGAAATTCTCAAATTTCTCACAGGATACGATTTGCAACAGTGCCTCCTTTTTGTGATTTGGTGACAGGTCCTGAGGAGACGGGAGCATAGATGTGGCTCCCCACTCTATCCTGCTTTCTAGTGCCCACAGTGTTGACAACCACAGGCTGGAATGGGGAGGAAATGTATTTGTGCTAGAGCTAGGGACCTGCTAGCCTCTTCTCCATGCAAACCATTTAGTGGAACTCAAGTATTTAACAGACTGTAGCAAAGTGATCCCTGAATAAGGACCATATTTTTCTGTGTATAAGATGCTATTTTTTTCTAAAATCATTAGACTGAAAATCAAGGGGTGTCTTATCCATGGAAGTCAGCCGAGGAGGGAGCCATGCTGGGATAAATGAAGTGCCTCATCTATCCCAGCTACAAAGGCAAACTGACAAGTCAAACAGGCTTCTTCCAATCATGAGCCTTATTACTGACGTCAGCTGATGCCATAATTGGAGGTGGATGTGGAGAGTGCACAGATGCAACAGGGAATAGAGCTCTCTGAGCCCATAAAGATGTCAAAAATAAAAAGATAAATACCAGTAAGTGATTGTCTTACTCTGCAAAATTCAAACTGAATGTAATCAGCTATGCAAAAGAGCATGGAAATAGAGCTGCAGAGAGACAATTTGGATCTCCTCCCACTGAGTGTATGATCAGACAGTGGAGAAAACAGGAAGAACAACTCCTTAAGATGCCAAGAAAGAAGAAGGCCTTAGGAAAACCAGCACAATGTTTAAAATACTGATTTCTTTGGGTTGGAAAAGGGGAGGGGGGGCGTCTTATACATGGGGGTGTCTTATACCTGGAAAAATACAGGAGTTTCCATTTCCTACTACTATTACTGAGGAGAAACAGAAAATGTCATTCTGTGTAATCTAGGATGGCTCTAACAGAGCCATAAGCTGGTGTTTGCATCTGCCTTAATCCAGTGATTACAGAATAACTTCTGTGTGGGGCACGAAGTGGGAGTGGAAGTGCCCCTGCACTGATTGCACAGAAACCAAGACTCCCCATGAATGAAGAGATACCGAGGAAATAGTGGTTCAGTGACGTGGTAGGTAATGCTGAGTAGATTGTGAGGATGGGAAGTATAATTTACTAGGGGCCTGATGCACAAAAATTTGTGCACTTGGGAGGTCTCTCAGCCTGGCCTGTGCCCTCTCGCAGTCTGGGACCCCTCTAGGGATGTCCACCTGCTGGCGTGCCTGGCCAGCCTGGGTGAGGGGCTGATGGCTGTTTGCAAGCTGGCCGAGGCCCCAGTGTGGACCCTCACCTCATTGGGGTGTGGCCAGCCTGAGTGATGGGCTGAGGGCCGTTTTCGGGCTGCCCACAATCCCTTCAGGTTTTGGGTCCCTACTGGGGTGCCTGGGCAGCCTGGGTGACGGGCTGAGGGCTGTTTTCAGGCTGCCCACAGCTCCCATTGACCCAACGTCCCAGCAAGGCTGGCTGGAAGCAGGTTTCTGGGGTTTACTTATCTTCTATAATTGACACACTGTTCCTTTAAGCCGAGGCCTAGGCAGGTAACGAAGCCTCCTATCTGCTTCAGCTCCGTGGCTTCTATAATTGAAAGAATATTGCCGTGAACAGAGAGGCTCAACCGGCCTAGGCAGGCAGTTTCCTCCATCGCTGGTGCAATGGAAGCCTGCTGTTTGCTTCAGTACCAAGGCTTCTGTAATTGCAACTATGTTGCCTGAGCCGGGAGAAGCCCAGCCGGCCTAGGCAGACAGTTTACTCCTGGTGCAACAGAAGCCTCCTGTTTACTCTAGCTCCGTGACTGCCTGCCTCCATCTTGGCTTGGTTAATTTGCATACAGCCACTCTGATTGGCTGGTGGGCGTGGCTTGGGTGTCCTGTAGAAATGGTCAATTTCAATATTACTCTTTTATTAGATAAGACATGGAACTTTTATCCCTTATATAAAGGGCCAGGTTGAACATACCAGAAATCTAAATTCCCCCAAAATAGCAGTGGATATACTGCAATACAGTGAAAGAGAGATCTGTCTTTTCTTTTTTTCTCCACTAATCTCATCATGACAGTACTGAGTAGTTAACAGTATGTATTTGATAATGGACTGTTCATAGGCATCTGCATTTAGTTTCAATTTTTTAATGGGAATTTTGTTTTTATTTTAGAAAAGTAGTCTTTTATTGAAAACATTGAAGTGAGCTTAAAATTATGCAGAGAAATGAAGTTTTCTTCACTTGCTAATTTTCTGTTTTAAAAATTACCTTTTCACCCTCACTGGTTTGACTCAGTGGATAGAGCGTCAACCTGCAGATTCAGGGGTCCCGGGTTCGATTCTAGTCAAGGGCATATACCTTGGTTGTGGGCACATCTCCAGTAGGGGGTGTGCAGGAGGCAGCTAATCGATGTTTCTCTCTCATCCATGTTTCTAACTCTCTATCCCTCTCCCTTCCTCTCTGTAAAAAAATCAATAAAATATATTTTTTTTAAATTACCTTTTCTACAGATTTGTGGGTATAATCTGATTTGTTTAAATTCCCACTCCTTTAATGGTTGGATACTTCCAACCAAATTCTGTTTTGGAATATTTTTTTATCCTCACCTAAGGATATACTTATTGATTTTTAGGGGTTGGGTAGAGGGAGAAACATGGATGTGAGAGAGAAACATTGGTAGGTTGCCTACCACACTTACCCCAACTGTGCCTTAACCAGCCTAGGTATGTGCCCTGAATAGGAATCAAACCCACAATCTTTTGTGTATAAGACGACGCTCCAACCAACAGAGCCACCTGGCCAAGGCTGTTTTGGAATTTTTTTTAATGTCTCAAGTACACTCACAGGTTTGCAAATTGAGTTTTTCAAGAATATACCCTAATTAAAATATTTTAAAATTATCTTGTATGTCAGGAGCAGGAAACCTTTTTTCTGCCAAGGGCCATTTGTATATTTATAACATCATTCGTGGGCCATACAAAATTATCAACTTAAAAATTAGCGTGCTATGTTTGGTCAAACATTTAATTAACTCACCCCCAATGCCTTGACAGGCCCAAACCAAATTATTTTGCAGGCCTTATATGACCCTGGGGCCAGACTTTCCCCATCTCTATTATATATGATATAACCTTATGCATTTTATTTCTGTTTACTATGCTCAGTCTTCTTTTTTTTCCTTTTAATTTAATCCAGAAATAGGCAAAAAGAAATATTACAAGTACAGCAAAGAGAAGACATTAAAGTGGCTGGGAAAAAAGGTATAGTACACCTCCAGTGCCTATGGCAGAAAGAATTCAGTACACCTTTTTAAAACGAGAGAATGTGGTAAGTCGTAAACCAAAGTCTTAGTTGTATTTCCAACCAAGACAGGAAAACTGTGTAAGGATATCCAGTATGAGAAGAAATCTTTTACTTTTCACCCTCCCTAGCTCATGTCTCTGAAGTTTGCTAGATGGGTTTTTTTGTTTGTTTTGTTTTGACCTGCATCCCATTTTTCCCATGATCTTCGCCACTGAGTGAAAGAAGTTCTTCCTCTTTGTTGGTGTAGATTTGAATCTTCTAAGCCAGACAATACCGGGCCTGATGTGCATTTGCTGCGGTTGGTCCTAATTGTCTCAGAGATGGGTGTTGTTCACACACAGCCAGGCAGGGACTTGAGGCTGAATGGATTCAGGCTTAGAGGATGTGTGTCCTGCTCTGTAGCTGGCTGCTGAAGAGGAGTCATCTTCTAGGCACACTGTGTACTTAGTGATCCTAAGAAGTAGACTGACTGCATGTAAGGTCTGGTAGTATTTCCAAATTGGATTTAGTAAGTCACAATCAGTATGGAATAGGATAGGATAGATAGGATGTGTTAAAATTTAACAAAGTAAGAACAAGTATGAAGTATGGCTCTATGAAACATATTTATATATGTGTTTCAGTATTGGGTTGCTGTGTGGGTTGGGTTTCTTATTGTGGGTTGTGGCTAAAAAGACAACAACACAAAAAATACTTTGAAACCCATTAGTCTAAGGATGCAGTGTACTTTGACATTGGTTAGGAATCTTACCAGAGGATATCTGTTGCTGACAGTTTTTGCAAGTCAGTGATACCAGTAGTTATAGTACTGATTCCTAGAATTCTCTTCTATTGTTTTCCATCTTGTGAAAAACTTGTTTGTCATATGTTACTGGGCATATTAGGAGCCTAGGAACATGGAAATGAACCTATAAAAGTGAAATTAATTAGGCTCCTTCTGTACAGCATAGTGAAAAGGTGCCTCTATGCTTCACTTTTCATTCACCTTAGTAATAGTCTACTGTTAGTGAAGAATGAGTGCAAGTACTGAACAGAATCTTGACGTTTAGTTTTTGCTCTTAACAAACAATAATGCCATGAATAGCAAAGTGAAACTTGTATTTATTATGTTTTCTTTCTTAAATTCCTAGGATTTAAGATATTTACATTACTTATTCTGTTTAGAAAATTATTACATATAAACTTTATGCCAGGTTCTGTTCTAAGGACCTTTACATACAGGGTGGGGCAAAAGTAAGTTTGCAGTTGTATGTGAAGCAGAATTTATTCTTGTGTTATTATTTATTAACTTGTATTATTTTCCATATGAACAACTATAGATCTACTTTTGCCCCACCCTGTAAATAACTCATTTAATCTTTATAACAATCCTAGAGGTAGATACTATTTTTATCTACATTTTACTGAGGTTAAGTAACTAGCCTGTGCTCGCAGAGCAGAACCAGGCAAGCAGCCTGTTTCTGGAATCAGTGCCCTCTATTGTGTAGAGAATAAGAAGTATATGGAGGTCATCCTGAAATGCTATGGCTACTGCTCAACCTTCTCCAAATATGCAGCCGTCTTTCATCTGATAATCTGCTAAAGAAGTAGGTTTTCCTGGATCCTAAATGGATTGAAGACTTATCTGGAAAGTTGTGGATTTCTAGAATTGGTTCAAAATACCCTAATATTTCCCTTTTGGTTATTTCATAGGTTAATCAGACTGTGGCAGCATTAAAAACCAATAACATAAATGTCGGTGCCCGGGTACAGTCAACTGCATTTTTCTCCAGTCACCAGATTTCCAGTGACAAGGAAGGTAAGTAAATAGATTCATCAGAAATTATTCTTGTCTGGAGTATTTGCTTATGTTATAAATGCCTATCTTATGATTTTAAAATCTTAATATTTCAGAAGCTTTACATTCTTACCATGTCTTCTCACCTTGTGACAAGTGTGCATTTCATTTTAGAACCATGTAATGTTTCTACTATAGGTCACATCTGTCACTAACTGATACTTTTAAATCATTCCTTCAGCAAATACTTTTTTTGCACTAATAATAACAACCCTAACAGCTTTGCCTTTTATTTACTGAGGGTGTATCATAAGCTAAGCCTTTTGCTAAGTTGCCAGTATACACACATTATCTCACCTGACTCCAGTAAGTCTCATTCTTGAGGTTCTGTCCAAAGTTGCATTGCTGATAAAATGGTGAAGCTACTAAGGAGCTGGTTTAGTCCTAAGCCCACACTCAAGCTTCTTGTTGTATTATTTGTGTGGTACAGGCTATTTCGTGAGCTGCGTCTGTTTGCATCTTTCTCTAAAGAAGCATCTGTCCTACATTAGGTCTCAGTACTTAAATTATAGATAAAAATTGATTCATTTACCAATTTTTTATTCTTTGTGGTTATTAAAGTGCATTCTTTTGTTGCTTTTTTCCAGTGTAGTATACTCTTACATATATATAGATGTTGAATGAAAACAGCTATGCAGTGCAATTAACATTCTCAAGTGGTAGGGCAGAAATTATTCTGACTTTAACCCTTCAGTACAGTGTTCCCCTGTTCTGGGTATATAATTCTGAAACACCTGACTTTAGTCATTAAAAAGTAAAAATTAGGAATAGTGCCCTGTTTGTGATTTATCATAATTGAGGCAGTCTTTGCTTTGCAGAAATATACCTTGAACACCTAGCACAGACAGATGAGAGCTGGCTCTACCCATTCTGGAAGTGGTGGACAGCACCCTCACTATACCAGCTGCCATCAGGTTCTTTGGTTGGTCTTAACAAAAGGAAAGGTTGTAGCAGTCAGAGAAGTGGATGGATAGATGGATAAAACCACAGTATCTTGTTAAGTAGGAGAAGCAATGTTAGAGGTTATTTAGGCAGATGTCATTTAAAAAAAATGAAGAATTGGAAGATTATAAATGGCAGTCGAGTAAGTGGATGCTGCACGAACATGCTCCCAGGACCAAAGTGAAATTACAACTAAAATACAGAAAATTTTCAGTTAAATAATCAACTGAAGACTCACTGGAGAGAACCCTGAAAACCAAGGATAGAAAGTGGAGACTGCATTAGAGACTGGTAGGAGGGATGGAGGTGCAAAAGGGCTGGCTGGGCTCCCACAATGAAGTCCTGGGCTCCCATATGAGATATCTCAGCTGTGCGGGGATTGCCACTGAAAACTCTGGGGTCTAATCCCAAGCTGGGCCTCCCAGAACTGAGAAGGGTACCCACATAACATCTGGCTATGAAAAGCAGCAGGGTTGCTATCTACCAGGGAGAAATTGCTAGAAATGCAACACATTTAAAGGGCCAACACACAAAATTCCCTCTGGAGCCACTCACCTTTTACTCTGGCAAAGGGAGGACATAGTGGACTAGAGCTATGTGAGAAGAAGCCAGGATCAGGGTCTCTGGGGTTAGAAACCAGAAGTCATACCCCCTGGTTTCTTGTGCTGAGTCATTCCCTTGCCTTGCGGAGGTAATCTTTCTCAAGAAGACAATTGCTATCTAAGCAGTTTTGCCCTGTGTGGGGGCGGGAGGGGAGAAGGTTGACCCACTCTATTGGAAAATACCTTGCCCTAAGGTGCAGAATATCTGAGGCCCTTTAAAAGACTGAAAATAGCAATTAGCCTTCAGGCAGAAGCAGTTGTCCTGCCCTGTTGAAAAAACTCTCACCATACTTTTGGACGATTGCCTGAGGGCTATTCAAAACAAAATCCTTTAAGTCTGTAGGCAGAGGTGGTCTCTAGAGTCTTTAGTCTTTGCCTGATCTAATTAGTCACAAATAGCACTTAACACTATTCTGCACTAGAGATTGAGAGGCGTAGCAGATCTATCTAATACATAATCACAAACCCAAATAGGCAGCAAAAATGAGGAGACAAAGAAACAACCTCTAAGTGAAAGAACAAGAGAATTCTCCAGAAGGAAAGATAAATGGAATAGAGATATCAACAAAATATTAGCAAATTGGATCCAGCAATATATTAAAAAGATCATAATCGTGACCAAGTGTGATTTATTCCAATAATGCAAGGCTGGTACAATATTCACAAATCAATAAACATGATACACATAAACAAATTGAAAGACAAAAATCACATGATCATAGCAATAGATGCAGAAAAAAGCATTTGACAAAATCCAGCACCATTTTTGATTAAAACTCTCAGCAAAGTGGGAATAAAGGGAGCATGATAAAGCCCATAAATGACAAACCTATAGCCAACATCATACTTAATGGGCAAAAACTAAAACAGGAACAAGACAGGGATGTCTGCTTTTACCACTCTTATTCAACAGCAATCAGATAAGAAGAAGAAATAAAAGGCATCCAAATTGGAAAGGAAGAAGTAAAACTCTTATTCACAGATGATATGATATTGTACATAGAAAACTCTAAAGACTACACCAAAAACTACTGGATTTAATAAATGAATTTGGCAGTATAGCAAG
Source organism: Murina feae (assembly GCA_004026665.1). NCBI lineage: Eukaryota > Metazoa > Chordata > Mammalia > Chiroptera > Vespertilionidae > Murina > Murina feae. The sequence continues at coordinate 23,285 of PVJC01001283.1, forward strand.
ATACAAAATCAATACCCAAAAATGGATGGCTTTTTTTATACACCAATAACGAATTCTCAGAAAGATAAACTAAAAAAATAATAAATAAATAAATAAATCCCATTTACCATTGTAACAAAACAAAAATTAAGATACCAAAGAATAAACCTAACTAAGGAGGTAAAAGACTTGTTCTCAGAAAACTAGAGGACAAAAAAAAAATGAAACTAGACCACCAACTTACCGAATATACAAGAATAAACTCAAAATGAATAAATACCTAAATGTAAGTTAAGAAACCATAAAAATTCTAGACAAAACCATAGGCAACAAAATAACCAACATCTCTTGTAGCAGTACATCTTCTAGGGCAGTGGTTCCCAACCTTTTTTGACCATGCCCAACCTAAGCATCTCTAAAATCCTGATGTCCCCCTGTGACACATAATTCTTATTCAAAAAGTGAACTCCTCTTCATGTGGTAGAGGAAGGCTAAAAGGCCATAAACTTGATCTAAGCAAGCTTACAGAGAACATGGCATCCAGGAAAGAGAAAAATAAAAGAACAAAAGGACATTTGAAGTACTGAGGAAGAAATCACTTAGAAATTGTTAAAAATGACAATATAAAATGATATGAAAAAATAGCAAATAAAGTTTTGAAACATATAATAGATAACTGAAATGCATTAATATGACACTATGTATTCATATACTGTATATGAGACCCCTAGAACCATAAGAAATGCAAAAAATTCACTGTTAACTCATTCTCAAATTGCCCCCCTTAAAAATCAAATTGCCCCCTGTGGGACATGTGCCCCACGTTGAGAACCACTGTTCTAGGGCAAAGGAAACAAAGGAGAAAATAAAAGAGACTACATCAAAATAAAAAGTTTCTGCACAGCAAAAGAAACCATCAATAAAATGAAAAGGGAGCCCTAACCGTTTTGGCTCAGTGGATAGAGCGTCGGCCTGCGGACTGAAGGGTCTCATGTTTGATTCTGGTCAAGGGCATGTACCTTGGTTGCGGGCACATCCCCAGTAGGGTATGTGCAAGAGGCAGCTCATCATGTTTCTAACTCTCTATCCCTCTCCCTTCCTTTCTGTAAAAAATCAATAAAATATATTTTTAAAAAAATGTTCCAAGTTCACTGATCATCAGAGAGACGCAAATTAATACAACAATGAGGTATCACCTCACACCTATCAGAATGACTAGCATCAGCAAATCAACAAATGGTAAGTGCTGGTGAGGATGTTGAAAATAGGGAACCCTAGTACACTACTAGTGGGAATGCAGACTTGTGTAGCCATTATGGAAAACTGTATTGAGTTTCCTTAAAAACTTAAATATGGAACTGCCCATTTTATCCAGTGATCCCACTTCTAGGAATATATCCTAAGAAATCAGAAACACCAATCAGAAAGAATGTATGCACCCATATGTTCATAGCAGCACAATTTATAATAGCTAAGATCTGGAGACAGCCTAAGTGCCCATTAGTAGATGATTAGATAAAAAACTGTGGTACATTTATACCATGGAATACTATCTAATATAATAAAAGAGTAATGTGCAAATTGACCATTACCCAAGACACCTAAGCCACGCCCACCAGCCAATCAGAGCGGCTGTATGCAAATTAACCCAGCCAAGGTGGAGGCTGGCAACTACGGAGCTAGAGCAAACCAAAGGCTTCTGTTGCAACTGCCTGCCTAGACTGCATTGGGAGCCTCCGCAGCCAGCATAGCTGTGCCAGGTGTGTCAGCTCAGTGGGGGGGGGGGGTGTCAGGCCTGGGGCCTCCTCGGGGCATCCAGGAGCACCCGTCCCGGGTCCACTGCCTGGCTCCGCCCCCCCGGGGACCTCCACCAGGCGTGCGGGAGAGCGGGTCCTTCGCGGGGCTTGCAGGAGCAGCCATCCTTGGTCCTCTGCCTGGCTCCGCCCCCCGGGGGCCTCCTTGGGGTGTCCAGGAACACCTGTCCTGGGTCCGCAGCCTGGCTCTGCCCCAGAGGCCTCTGTGGGGTGTCCAGGAATGCCTGTCCTGGGTCTGCTGCCTGGCTCCACCCCGGGAGCCTCCTCGGGGGTGTGTGGGAGCACTCATCCAGGGTCCACTACCTTCATCCGCTCCGCAGGGGCCTCCACAGGGCGTGCGGGAGAGTCTGCTGCACAGTGCAGAGAATCCGAACCCAGTCCACTACCCAGCTCCACCCCGGGTGTGTTTGCTCAGAAGCAGGGCCCCACCGAGGGATCCTGCACCAGCGTCCACCCCTGGCTTGCCATCCAGCTCTGCGCCAGATGTGTCCCCTCAACGGTGGGGCCCACCAGGAGTGTGTGATTGTGGGCCCTCTGGTGGGAAACGTCCAGGCCTGCACTCACCAGCCCTCCTACCCCCAGTGCACGAACCCTGAAGGGGCTGTGGGCAGCCTGAAAATGGCCCTCAGCCCCTCACCCAGGCTGGCCAGGCATGCCAGCAGGTGGACATCTCCCCCCACACCGAGGTGTCCCAGACTGCAAGAGGGCACAGGCCGGGCTGAGGGACCCCCACCCCCCGAGTGCACAAATTTTTGTGCACCAGGCCCCTACTCCCTGGTGTAACAATAAAAAAGAATTGCTTACCCTTTAAGACAGCATGGAGGGACTTGTTGAGTATCATGTTAAGTGAAATAAATCAGAAAGGCAAGTATCACATGATCTTATATATGGAATCTAACAAAATGATGAACTGAGTGGATCTGGAGACATGGAAGCATAAGTGTGGAATCTCGAAGAGAAGGCGGGGGAGGGTGGGTAGGTGGGAGGTAATCACCCAAAGACCTTGTATGCATATATGCATAACCCATGGATGCAGACAGTAGAGTGGTGAGGGCCTGGAGGGGTGTGGTGGAGGGGGTCAATGGGGCAGAAAGGGGACATATGTAATACTTTCAACAATAAAGATTTTTGAAAATAAATAAATACAAAATGAGAATTTGTAGTCTCAGAGAAGTGGACGACTGTCCCAGGTCACCATCCTGGCTAGAAGGCCAGGTCATCTGCTCCCAGTCCAGTGTTTTTACTAATCTCTACATGTAAGGGTATATTGTCATTTAGTGTCCCAGCCACTCTTTATGCTAGTTCCTTTTTCAAGGTCTGTAGCTTGATATGCTACTAAGAGAAGCAAACAAAGGATATGATGACATTCTTAAAATTGTTTTGTCCATTCATGACTCATTGGGTAATTGCTAGCTCAGAACCATGAGCACATTTTGAGAAGTGTTCCCTTTCTACATTGGCAGTAAAAATCTCTTACTGAAGACTTTTTGAGATTAGGTGATCCAAGAAGCAGACACTTTCTAACAAATACTGAGGTAAATTATTATCTTAACTTGAAGGTAGAAGAGAAAGAAAAAAAGAAGCTAATAAATATCTTAGCAACAAATCTGGGATATTGATAGTTTATATTCTGGTATAATTATCCCATCTTATGATTAAATTTGATTATCCCCTGCATAAAATACTGAATTAAGGATCAGGGCTTTAAAACAGATTTTATTGTCTTATGTAACTGCACTTAATTAATACTCAGTATTAAGGATCCAAATGCTTTAGAATTAATGATTATACACTATGCTGAGTTTAGTTTTTGGGGTTTTTTGGGTTTTTTTGCATTTTATTAGTTTGGAAGACTATATAATATAATGTTCAGGACTCTTATAAAGCAAGAGCTTATTAGTTAAATGAGCACACTCATTACTGTTAAATAATTAGATTTATTCTATATTGAAACAGACCTAGAGAAACAACTAGTCTTTTTCAAAGGGCAAACGATATTTCATACTGTTACAGCTGATTTTTGAGTCAAGGGCCTCAACTAAGAAAACAACCCTGAATTTGGGTTTTATCTGTCATTTGGTGGGCATCTGCTGTGTTGTATTATATGATCATATCTTGGATATCTTATATCTTCATCCATCATATTACCTCCCTACTCTCACAAATATACATTAGCATCCCCATTTTACACATGAGAAAATGAGTGAGAAATTTGAATTTTTTAAGGGCAGATAAAATCAGAATTTGAACTTTGGTCAACTTGACTTTAAATCTTTCATAATTGTTACTATAATTTTGTTTTTTACTCTTCTGTTTCTTTCAGAGGACTATATTCGTTATGCCCATGGCCTGATATCTGATTACATCACTAAAGAATTAAGTGATGACTTATCTAAATATTTAAAGTGAGTATTGTTCATTTTCAGTCATAATTAAGAAGCACCTTTTCACTTCTTGGTGTTCTAGCAATATGATTTCTTTATGGCTTATCATATCACTGTTTCTGATAAAAGATTGTTCTAGAGTTATGTTATAAACTGTATGGTTTGCAGTTGATTTTTAATGGACATTCCTTGATTGAAATGAATTGATTTAGTGGATACTGATTAGAGAACTTGTGTTAGAATTGGAAGAATGGGTTGGTGTGATTTTAGGCAGTGAATTATGTTAAAATTTTATCCCCCCCTTAGACTTAATAAATTTAGTTCTTTCGATCATTTTAATAGAAATGAAAGTGGCAAAGAAAGTAGGTGTTGTGTAGAATATTTTTCAAAATTACGTTTAAAGATTTGTACCATTTTTATTAGATTTTTATTAGATTTTGAACTTGGAATTGACTGAACTAAAAAATAAGATGTTCACTGAGTAACTTTATTACACCCAGCACTTGGAATCCAAAAAAGGAAAAAATAGAGTCTTGTGTCTTTAAGGACAGAAGGGTTTAAGAATAACTTCATTTGTGTTCCTTTCTATAATAATAAAAGTGTACTATACTAATTAGAACAGATAGCCAAACAACCTTCTGGATATCATTTTGAATGACCTTCCTGATGAAGTCATGGTGGCAGGGGCTGAGGCAGAGGGGGTTAGGGGAGATCAGGCAATCAAGCAAGCAGCTAGAGGTGATCAGGCAGGCAAGCAGAGATGGTTAAGGGTGATGAGACAGGCAGGTGAGTGGTTAGGGGCGATCAGGCAGACAGGTGAGTGGTTAGGGGTGATCAGGCAGGCAGACCAGTGGTTAGGAGCCAGCGGGCCAGGATTGTGAGAGGGATGTCTGACTGCCGGACATCCCCTGAAGGGTCCCAGATTGTGAAAAAGTGCAGGCCGGGCTCTGGGACCACCCACCCCTCCCACCTCTGTGCACAAATTTTATGCACTGGGCTTCTAGTATAATATAAGACTTTACCTTTTTAAAAAATGTGGTTTTTTTTTCTAGATTTAGGTAACTGTTTTTCCGGTATTATGTGTGTGATGAGTTAATGTACTTTCTCATCCCTGTAATTACTTTTTCCTCTCATACATGAAGATAAAATGACCTTTTAATAGATATAGTTGGTTTTTTAGCAAATTGCATAGGTCCTTTAAAAAAGCAACTAGCAGAAATTGGTTTTTGTGGTGGTTAAAATGTGTTGAAAGCTGCTTCAAATTGATAACCATATCCTGCTGTTTAATATTTCCCTGGATTACTTAGTTGCTCCTTATCTTGTTAGATACCTTATGTTTTTGTACTCCATTATATTTCACATTCTTTTCTTTCTACTAAAATTTTTAAGCTTAGGTTAAAGATTTGGGGAGTAAGATATGTCAATTAAACTTCTCTCTGGTGGAAAAAAGTAAATTTTGTGTGGCTTTTTGTCAATAGTTAATATAATTTTAATTTAAATATGTGCTAGATTATTTATGAAGAAGAAATACTGTAATGATAAAATGCAAATTTGTGGAGGCTAAAGAAAAGCAATTTGATTTCAACAAATGAGTTCTAATTTTATTTTTTAGTTCAGACAATTCCAATACAAGGAATTAGTGAAATGAAGATTGATTGATTGATTGATTTGAATTTTGTAATTGATTTTTTATTTTTTATTATTATTTTTAATCCTCACTCAAGGATATTTTTCTATTGATTTTTAGATAGAGTGGAAGACAGGGAAATACAGAAAAATATTAATGTGAGAGAAGCACATCGATTGCTTCCCACATGTGCCTTGACAAGGGCCTGGGCCAGGGAGGAGCCTGCAACCGTGATACTTGCCCTTGACCAGAATTGAACATGGAACCCTTCAGTCTGCAGGCCAATGCTCTATTCCCTGGGCCAAACCAGCTAGGGCAAAGATTTATTCATTTAGATAAATTTCATTCTTTACACTGAAATGATTGTACATTAAAGTATATAGAGGTAAAGCTGTCAGAAGAAAGAAGACTTACTGAAACTTAAATTGGCCCAGCTTTTCTGTTTGCTTGTCTATGAAAAATCAAGGCTAGAAATCTTATTTTTCACTCCGTAGGCTTCCAGAAGATTCTGCTTCATTGCCAAAACCTCCATCAAAGGTAAGAAGTTGTGACTAAGATAACTTGGGGAACCTGGAAAAATGTTATACTTTTACCACATACATTTAGTTTTCTGTAGTATATTTTAAAGCATTCTAAGTCCACCTCGCATGGAGTGATATTATATGGAATAAAGATTGTACTGGGCTTGCTGTCAATTTATTTTTTATAGACTTTACCTGAATAATAAAGTACTGTCAAAACCAAATAAGAGTTGGTTAACCAGATACCTATATAAAAATAGAGTAGATATCCTATATAATAAAAGGCTAATATGCAAATCGACTGAACGGCAGAACAGCCAGTTGCTATGACATGCACTGACCACCGGTGGGAAGATGCTCAATGCAGGAGCATTGCACTCCCACAGGGGAGCACTGCTCAGTCAGAAGCCAAGCTCATGACTGGCAAGCGCAGTGGCCATGGTGGGAGCCTCCTGCCTCTGCAGCAGTGCTAAGGATGTCCGATCTCCCACCTCCACGGTAGTGCTAAGGATGTCTGAGTGCTGGCTTAGGCTCACTCCCCATGGCCTAAGCCATTAGTTGAACATCCCCCGAGGGCTTCCAGACTGTGAGAGGGCGCAGGCCAGGCTGAGGGACCACCACCACCCCCCAAGTGCACAAATTTCATGCAACAGCCTCTAGTATAATTATAATTAAATATTCTTAGCCAAATCCTGTACTTGTCTTTATTAATCACCAGGAATACTAAGATTTTGCTAAATCTAGTTGTTACTGACACAAAGATGCACAGAGCATGATTTCTGTAACACAAAGAATTTTTTGAGCAAGGATGACCATACTGTTTTTTCTGTACTTCAAGTGATTAACAAAATTTATGTATAATATTTATCTGTCAGTGGAAAGCTTTTTCCTTTTTCAGATGTTCTCAAACTGCCACCCATAGCTCCTCTGCAGCATGGGCAGCAGCTGTGTTTGTCTCCGGATTGGAGAGTAGTCAGTCACACAGCACACCTGGTGGCAAACTGTGGCATCCAGTCCAGCCTGACCTGCGAGACAGGGAAATAGACACATGTGCCAGCCTATCAGTGGGGCCATTCTCCTGCTAGCAAAATAGCAAATGCTTAGAATGTAAAGTGGACATATTGTGGGTGTTGAACAACTTTCCTTTTTCCCTGCCTTTAAGGTGGCCGACATTCTCGCCACTTCTTTGTATCATGTCCTGTTTGGAGGTGGTGGTAGTTCTAAAAACATTTATTACTTTGACTTTTAGAAAGGAAGGAAATTTTACAGTGCATCTGTGGGAGTTGTAGGCCGTTTTCAGCTGTTTATCAAAGGAGGTTTATCTTTGACTCTCTGGGGGAATAGCACTGGGCAAAAGTCAAACCACACTTCTTCCAATCCAGTTGTCCACTGTGTCTGACTATGGCACTAGGGGACAGAGACATAATTGTCTAACTGAAAGGATAGGCGCCCTGGTGTCTTTCTTATTTCTCTTTCTCCAAAAACAAAGCTTATATCTTTCTCCCAAATATCCATCTTCTTTGGTAACTAAGAAATTATTTATGAATGGCTCTAAACCTATTCTTGAAGCCTTTGATTCTGTCAAGGGTGATGTGTTTCATAAGTTTATTCTTCTTGGATCCAGTTTTCTGATCTCTTGTTTTAATTTACAAAATATAAGCTGTTTGTGATTTCTTCATTTATGATTTAGGTGAGGGTTCAGCAAACTTATTTTGTAAAGGCCAGTTAGTATTTTAGGCTTTGTGAAGCGGATGATCTCTGTTGAAACTACTCAACTCCGCTGTTAAAAGAGCAAAGACAGCCACAAACAATTCATGAATGGACCAGTGCGCTGTGTTCCAGAAAAACTTCATTAATGAAAGCAGGTGGCCAGCTGGATTTGGCATGGACAGTAGTTTGCCAAGCCCTGATTTAGGTCTTGGCTTCCTGCTTCTCTTAAATTTCAGCCTTGCCTCCTGGATTATTTTAGCTGCTTTTCAAGGTCTCCTATTCTATTGTGTCTTCCTGGGGCTCCAGTGTGCACAGTGCAAACTGCACTGGGTGAAGTACCACATTTTATTTCATTTTAATTCTAATTTTTAAAATATATTTTATTGATTTCTTACAGAGAGGAAGGGAGAGGGATAGAGTTAGAAACATCAATGAGGGAGAAACATCGATCAGCTGCCTCCTGTACACCCCCTACTGGGGATGTGCCCACAACCAAGGTACATGCCCTTGACCAGAATCAAACCTTCAGTCTGCAGGCCGATGCTCTATCCACTAAGCCAAACCGGTGAGGGCTGAAGTACCACATTTTAAACAGGCAAAGGACAATGTCTTCTGCTAGCTTTCCTGTCCAGGATTTGATTGATTTTTTGTAGTAATTTAGTATATTGTTTTCAGGAAATGAATTCTAATGGCTCATTGGTGTCTGTGTCTGTGTCGTAATTGATAGCATGGAGCCATGTTTTGCATTACTTTCTTACTATCATATGTGCCTATGTTGAAACTCAGCTTCCAACCCTCATCCTCTCCCATCTTTTGAATTAACACTGTCAGCTAGCAGAGCCTAACGAATCAGTGGATTTTGGATTTCTCACTTTCTCCTTGCAAATCATGTGTAAGAATGGCAAGACCAATCCATCCTAGCATTAATTCTGTGGTCCTCTGCCCTTGGCTCTTTTCTTTTCAGAACTGTACCCATTTAATCAGACCCTTTGTTACTAGCGCATATACATCTTTCTGAGTCACTGTTTTTTTCTTCTGAAACAGTCCCCCAAATCAAGAGGACAGTTAGTTAATATTTTAGGCTTCGTGAAGCAAGTGATCTCTGTTGCAACTACTCAACTCCAGTCTTTTAAGTAACAACAACAAAAATAATAAGTCAACATAACAATTATGGGTTTGGCTTTTCAATATATTCAACAATGTGCAGGGAATAACATGAAACCTAGTTACATGCAGAGACTACCACCATCATTTTTTTTTGTTAGTGCTTATAACTTGTGTCTTGTATGATAGTGAGCTGTTAAAGCACCTAAACAAGTCAGTCATCTTTTTATATGTTTAATATTTATAAGGAAACATCTGTCATCTTAATCTCTTGTCATTTTTATTTGACTTATCAGTGAAAAGCAAATACGCCCATATGTTTATGACATCATCTGTATTAGAACATTTTGCCATAGGAGAAAAGCAAATATCCTCAGAATCTTGTTTTTTTTTTTTTCGTTATGAAACTATTATAGCCTTCATCATCACCAATGCATTCTACTCTCCCAGTTGAAGATACTTTCCTAGTAAAAATGTGCATCACCTAACACGTCTTAATTTTAGTAGAAACATGTATTCTTAAGAAGTTGCTTGATCACTTACATTCATTTTGCTGGTACATAGTTCATACATGATAAACTAGTCTTTTTCTTTTGAAGATTCATTTGCTAGAGGTTATTGTGTGGCCAAGAAAAGGTTTTCCCCATTATGTGACATATTCCCAGATGCCCCTTTGTTTGTTCCAGTGAAGAATTTCAAGGATGTTGTTTTATCCCCTGATATGCATGTGCTGCGGCATCTTTTAACACCCTCCCAGTTCTGTGTTTAGCGAAAAGTGGGGTGCGAAGAGTGAAGCTGGGAACAAATATGCATTTCCTAGGGTGAATCCATATTGGGTCTTGTCAAGCTGGTGTCCACAAAGAGCTTGAAGATCTGCAAAATTATTTTTTTCTTTATTTTATTATTACTTTTTTCTTCACCCTGTACTTGAAGATCTATAAAATTCTGAATTGGGATCTCTGTGTACTCAATACTCCATGCTAAAGACTTGTCAGTCTTTAGCAATGTGCCCTTTACATAATAAATGTGGCATGATTCCTCTATAATGTGAACATCAAAGCTAAGTTTAGCTCTTGACAAGATTCTCATACTCATTGGTGCAGAATTCTCATGTGAAAGGGGAAAACACGAAGTAAAGGTTGACTTCGTTGCATTGTGCCTAATGGAAAGAGCACTTGAACAAAAATTGAGATCTCACCTGAAGTCCTCTGCTAGGTGGCCTTAAGTTACTTCTTCCTCTGGCTGCTTGCTTTGTGAAGTTGTTCTTATGTGATAAAAAGGAGGTAACAATATGAATCTATATAAAGATGGTAATAAGTGTTGTTTCTAAATGGACATTACACCAGCCCAGAGGTGAATGAAGTGGAAATTCAGGCTGAGCACCTTAAAGGAAATTCTAGTCTTTGCTTTTGTGCCTGCATTTACCCCCTTAAACTGTCCTGGAAGTCAGCAGTCTCTGTCCCTGCGGCATGCAAAGTATGTGATTAATAGCCCTAGAGGCTGGGGCTAGGACTTTCCTACTTATATCCCCGATCACCAGAACTGTTCCTCAGAAGGGTTGTGTGGCTTAGTTCTCTAGATAATAAAAATGTAAAGGAGCTTGTTAAAGAAAAAAGCCATTTGCAGGGTCAGCTGCTTCATTAGGCTTTAGTGTGGGTCCAAATTGCACATTGGTTCTTTTTAAAAGGATTGATATGTCAAGATGACGTTTTACACCATTTCACTGCTCTAACATTTGCAGAAAGTAAAGTTATCAGATGAGCCTGTAGAAGCAAAAGAAGATTACACTAAGTTTAATACCAAAGATATGAAGACAGAAAAGGTATGTGTGTCCAGACATAGTGGCATACACTTCGATTCAGTGAGTGATGCTGCATGGGGACATCTGGGAACAATTGCATGCTATTGTGATTTTATAATTCTTTTGTTTTTTGTTAATTCTCACCCGAGGATATTTTCCATTGATTTTTTAGAGAGAGTGAAAGAGATGGGGAGAGACACAGAGAGAGAAACATCATGTGAGAGAGAGACATTGATTGGTTGCCTCAGGCACATGCCCCTACCGGAACCAACGTACATGCCCTTGACCAGAACCAAACCCAAGACCCTTCAGTCCGCAGGCCAACATTCTACCCACTAAGCCAAACTGGCTAGGGCTGATTTTACAATCTTAACCGTGAAGAATTAGTTAACTTGTGACTTAAATTTATTTCTGTGACTTAAACATCAATTCACAATTGTGAATGACATTGAAAATGTCCAGCAAGGAAGCCTTTAGGAATCTAAGAAAAGCGCAATGTATTTGGCAAAAGTGCCTAATCTTTGCATATATTCGGAGGGGTAGGAGGAGGGTAGGAAGCGAGCTGCCACAGATAATGTTTTTTCCACTCTCTACTGTCCAGAAGCATCCCAGCAATGATGATGACAATAATTGGTAATAACTCCACCATTTAATAATCACCTAGGCAAATATTTTTATAACATTTCTTACTGTTTTATTTTATACCCGCATTATAAATTTATATCAGGTTTTTAAATTGGCATTGATATATAGTTTTGGGTTCTGCCTTTTCATTTATCACTATATTGTGAGAATGTTCACATGTTATTAAGCATGCTTTGAAAATTTATTAATTTTTCATATTCACTTGTGTGTTATTTTACCATATGAAATATAGTTTATGCATTTATTCCCCTTGAACACATAATTAACTTTATTTTTTGTTTTTATGAAGTAATACACATTCTGATTTATAGTCTGCATCTGCTTATTTCATTAGACACAATTTAGAACTAAGAGTAAGAGCTTAGAAAACATGACCTCCTTCCATAATTATTGATATATATATATATATATATATATATATATATATATATATATATATATATAAAATGCTTTCCAAACATGTAGTAGAAATTTGTACTCCTAACCATTATTCCTGATGAGTATTCATCTTCTATTCTTGACAACACTGAGTATTTTTTTTATTCTTGAAAATGTTTGCCAGTTTAGTTAGGTTACATTTATTTAACTAGAGAGTTAGTTATATTTTTCAAATGCTTATTGGCCATTTGCATTTATGCCTGTTTTTATATTAGGATAGTAATGTTTTCCTTGTTGTTGGTAAGAGCCTGTTCTAAATTAAGGCTATTCATACTTTTCATGACATATAAGGAAGGTACAAAGAATTTTCAAATTTTTGTTTAGCCTTTTCATTTTTAAATAGCTTTAAGTTTTTCTCAGGATTGAATATAGAAATTGATCTTCTTTATGATTTTCTCATTATTTTTATGCTTAGAAAGACCTTGGCTATCCCAAAGTGGAGTTTACTTCCACTTAGATTTTTACATTTACTCCCCTTGTAATTTAAAGTTTTTAAATGAATTTTATTCTTTGTATATAATTTATCTGGGGATGTGATATCAGGGGATAATCCAGTCTGAGATATAGCTAAACACCTGGTTATCTCCATGGTTTCTGTAAGCAGGGGTATTTTTTCGTTTCTCTGTGAGAAGTATTTCTGCTCCACCCTTTAACTGCCCCTTGTACCCTCTAGGGCAGCAGTTGCCAACCAGTGAGTGGTCTATGAGGTCCCAAAGGTTAGCAACAGCTGTTCCAGGGCATAACACCAGTGAGATAACGGGATGTCAGTTAAATGCAGGAAATGACTTATCTAAGAGACTGTCACTTTTCACTAAACCTACTAAATTATAAGTGACAGAACGTAGGAAGCAAAATTTCAGAGATCATGTTTTGTGTCCTAAAAGATACTTTGGCAATAACTGTGTCTCACAGTTCGCAGAGAGGCAGCTGATTTTTTTCTTTGCCGATTCCCATTATTTATGCTTCTGTTGTACAAGTTGTGAAGCATCAAAATAAAATCAGCTGCTATTTATCTTCTGCTAGTACGTGGCAAAAAAAGAAAACAAAACTAAACAAAAAAAAGTGACCAGGAAGAAAGAGCAATTTACAAGGCAGAGATATTTGAAGTCAGCTTTTTGGAAAGTATTTTGTTGTTAGAGGGGTAAATGGGCCAGCCAGCTGGTTATCTTTTAAATAGAGTAACATTTTTTAAACTTATTTCTTATTGAACTTATTGGGGTGACATTGGTTAATGAAATTATATAGGTTTCAGGAAATGAAGTACGTTTCTACAGTATATCATTTGTACATTGTACTGTGTGTTTACCACCCCAAGTCAAGTCTCCTTCTATCACCATATATGTTCTTAATTTCCCTAGAGCCTCTGAATAAAATCAGATGGTAAATTGATATGAATTATTCATCATGTAGTAATACAAGGCTGTAATTCCTTCCTCTGGTAATTGCTGCCTGTGTCAGTTCCATTGTTTGTGTTATTGCACTTAATGCACCCTCCAGAATTATTCCCCCTATAGTAAACCGTTGGTTGTGACATTTTACTTCAGAGAAGGCAGAAGTTTGTCTTCTGCCTCTTTTAGCATATTTTGTCTCTTAGGTTTGAATTCTGAATTGAAATCAGAACTTTTTAAAATCAACACTGCCTTATGAAGCATGTTAGCAAATGCTTACCTCGCTTAACCTTGAGACATGCATGGTCTGGTTTGATTTGCATGTGTGATTTATCAATGTTGCATTTGAAACAGTTTTTCTCTCTTTATTTTCGTGAACAGAAAAATAACAAAATGACTGCAGCTCAAAAGGCGTTGGCTAAAGTTGACAAGACTGGAATGAAAAGTATTGATTCCTTTTTTGGTGCAAAAAATAAAAAAAATGTTGGAAAGATTTGAAACTTTGAAAATGAAAAACGAAATCCAGCAAAAATGTTTTATCTTTTACATATTCCACTTTTGTCCTTCTTCCATGTCACTGTACTTCCTGACCTTTAGTCACCATCCTTTGAAATAAAAAAAAGGAGCAGTTTTTAGATTCACTTGCACATTTCTTTGTATTTGAATTTTATGTTTCTGAACAAAATATGGGAAAGTAATTTTGTAACTAAATAGCTGTGGACTTTGGAGTCTTCTTTGACATACTGAAAAGTAATCAAGTGACTAGGGTCAACCTCTATCATCTCAATTTCCTTAATAAACTGATGTGACAGTATTTGAGTGTGTGCCTGTTATTTTATGCAACTTTGCCAAGTGGTAGCTATAGCAATACGGTTTTCAGTATACTGAGAGAAATAGCTATTTGATAGCAAAGCTATCTCAAAAACTATTTTTTTAAAGCCTTTAGTCTTTGGCTTTGAAAAATGGCATTTTCTGTTTTATGATGAAAATATGTTCTTTACAGACAATAGAAAAAAGTATGAAACAAAAATTGTAGTCTTCCAAGTTTTCAATTATCCAGAGATAATATGGTGCAATTAAATTTTTAAAGGAATTATAATTTTATAACCTTTATTTTTTTCTTGACAACATTTTGTGAGCATTTATCTAGGCTATTTTCCTGCTCTTTTAATTACAATAATTTTTAATTATTTAGATATTTTATTATTTAATAACCATGACCCTATTTTGGATATTTAGACTATTTTCAACTGTTCACTATTTAAAGAATCAGATCATACTAATAAAAGGGTAATGTGCTAATTAGACTGGATGTCTTCCAGACAAAGCCACGGTGGTGGGGGCCCAGGCAAAGGCAGTTAGAGGTGATCAGGCAGGCAGGGCAGAGCAGTTAGCGGTGATCAGACAGGCAGGCAGACTGGTTAGGGGTGATAAGACAGGCAGGGGAGTGTTTAGGGGTGATCAGGCAAGCAGGCAGAGTGGTTAGGGGTGATAAGGCAGGCAGGCAGGTGAGCGATTAGGGGCCATTAGTCCCAGATTGCAAGAGGGATCGGGGCCTAAACCGGCAGTCAGACATCCCCCGAGGGATCGCTGATTGTGAGAGGGTTCAGGCTGGGCTGAGGGACTCGCCCCCAGGCCCCCTTGCATGAATTTCATGCACCAAGCCCCTAGTATATAAATAATTGTCCACATCTTTTATTGTTTCCTTAGAATAGATTTTTAAATGTAGGCTTACTGGTTGGTAACTAAGTTCTGCAAATACATATTTGTGGGAATATATTTCACAGAAAGTCTATAGTATCTTGTACTCTGACCAATGGTGGTGAGAGATCTTATTCAATGCCACCTTGTTAGCTTTAAATATTATCTTTGCAAATAAGTGGGGAAACGTCATTTTATTGTAGTTTTAATTCACATTTTCCTGATTAGTAATGATATTGAACATTTTTTCACATTTACTGGTCATTTGTCATCTTATAAAGAGAATTATTTGTTTATGCCCTATGTTAAATTGGAGTGTCAGTACTTTTCTAGTTGACTCTAAAAGTATTGTATAATATTATACGTAGGTGTTTCTCTTTACAGGAAAATTTACTAGTCATTTCTTCTACGTTTTTAACAGTTATTTTTGTTTTATATTTAATTACTTAAGTCATCTAGAGAATTTATATTTAAGTATGCTGTGAGCAAAGCTCTAATTTTATTGCCTCACCTCTTTATTTTTTCATTAATTCTGTAGGATTCTAAGAGTAAGTTTCCATAGGATTTTTATTGATATTTTTGTTAAACCCATAAAATTTTGGGTGAAAACAGACAACTTTATTAACCAGTATTCTCATTCAAGAATATAGTATTTCTCTGTATTTACTAAAATCCTAATCATACCTTTCACTAATAACATATGGTTCTTCATCTTCATATAAGTTGCAGATACTTCTTTTTTTCTGGGTATTTTTGTTGCTATAATTGATTTTTTAAAATTAGATCTACTAACTGGCTATTTTGTGGTAAAGTTACATCTTATATAATAAAAGGCTAATATGCAAATTGTCCTCTCAAACAGAAGTTGAACTAGAAATTCCCCTGGCTAGCTGCAGCCCCTCCCCCCGGCCGGCCCCTCCCCTGATCGAGGGAGGTGCTATCCAGCCAATCGACTGTGACCCCTCCCTGACTGTCTGAGGCCCCTCCCCCCCGCTGGCCCCTCCCCCAATTAGCACCCCACCCCAATCGGGTGGGGCCAGCCAGTCAAACACCTGTGGCTCCCTCCCCCCAGCTGGACTGGACTGATTGGTCCCAATCAGGGCATGCTGGCCAGACACCGTCCCCATTCCCCATCACAAATTCATGCACTGGACCTCTAGTTTTTATATATTTATGTTTTAAATAACAATTTTACTAAACTATCTAAAATTTTTTCATATTCATATTAAGTTTATGATAAGTTATATAATCTTATTCTGAAAAAATTGTGTCCAATTCTGTCTAATAGTTATTACTCTTTTATATGTTTTCTATCATATTACCATGATGAGAATAGCTAGGATAGTGTTGTAGAGTAATAATAGTAGTCATCTTTGTCTAATTTGTGATTTTTTAATGTACTTTAGCACTAATTCTGACACTAGCTGTTAAGATGATAAATATAACAATTTTTTTTATATTTAGTTTCAACACTTATAGTTTCTTTAAAGTTCAAATTAGTAATTGGGTATGTTGTATCAACTATCTCTTTGTCACCTAGGACTACGAAGTATTTTTTGCTATTATAGTATACTTGAGTTCCTACCTGACAATAGATCAAGGACAGCATAGATTTCCCTATCTGGTTTAGCCACTGTCGAATCTAATTTTCAAGGTTTTTATTTAGGATTTTTCAGCTGTATTCAAAAGAAATATTGCTGTTAAGTTTTAGTATCAGAATTATTTTAGTTTTTTATCTTTCCCAGTATTCTGGGAGGAATGACATTGCATAGGAAAATTCTATTTCTGGAAAGTTTTGAAGAACTTAAGTGGTAAAATTGTCTAGTACTGAGTCTTCTATTTTTTTGTTGTTAATGTCAGTCTTTGTTTTTCCCTTCTCTTCCACATTCTCTAAAAATCAATGGAAACATATCCTCAGGTGAGAATAAAAAAGAAAGAAAGAAAGAAAGAAAGAAATGTCATATCCTGTGAAAGACACATCTTGAAAATGCCTAAAGAAAGTTGTCATTTTTTCATGGTGAAGGAACTGGAGTCCGTGTTGATGAAAATACTTTGGTGGCCGCGGTGACTGGCAGTGGCTGCAGCAGCAGGGTGATGGGGCTGGTGGCTTCCCCTGATTAGCCTGGTCGCCTCCCACAAAGGGAGGCCAGACTGTGGCTTAGGCCCACTCCCCAAGGGGAACAGGGAGTGGGCCTAAGCCATCAGTAGGACACCCCCTGAGGGCTCCCAATATGTGAGAGGGGGCAGACTGGGCTGAGGAACCCCCCACAACAGTGCATGAATTTCATGCACTGGGCTCCTAGTGTGTGTGTGTTTATCAATATATATTGATTTCAGAGAGGAAGGGGGAGAGAGAGGGAATCAATAATGAGAAAAATCATTGATCAGCTGCCTCTTGCACACCCACTATTGGGGATTGAGCCTGCAACCCAGGCATGTTCCCTTGACCAGAATTGAACCAGGGGCCCTTCAGTTCACAGGCCAGCACTATATCCACTGAGCCAAACTGGCTAGGTTAATAAAGGAATACTTTTAATATGTGTAGTGTACTAATTTTTTAATGTTAAACTAACTCTATATTCCTGAGATAAATCCTGCTTGGTCACAGTATATTACTATTTTCATGAGTAGTATTTCTTTTATTTCCTAACTAGACACCTGGTGCATGAAATTTGTGCATGGGTAGGGTCCCTAGTCCTGGCCAGTAATCAGGGCCAATTGGGGCCGTTCTTCCCCTGGCTGCCAGCTGGGGCTTTCCTTTGTTCCGAGCCACCCCCTGGTGGCCAACGCATGTTGAACTTCTGCCCATGGGGATAATTTGCATATTACCTTTTATTATATACTAGAGGCCCGGTGCACAAATTCGTGCACCAATAGGATCCTTCGACCTGACCTGCAGATCTGGCCGAAACTGGCTCTCTGACATCCCCTAAGGGGTCCCAGATTGCGAAAGGATGCAGGCCAGGCTAAAGGACCCCACCAGTGCATGATCTTGGGACTGGGGAGGGACGTGGAAGGTTGGTCATCCAGGAAGAGACCGCAGGAGGGCTTCAGGGTGTGTCTGGCCCATCTCGCTCAGTTCCGAACAGCCAGATCCCAGCAGCAAGCCAACCTACAAGTCGGAGAGTCTGCCCCCTGGAGGTCAGTGTACCTCATAGCAACTGGTCAACCAGTTGACTATCTGACCCTGGTGATCAGTGCATGTGATAGCAAGTGGTTGAGCACCCTTAGCATATTGATTGGTTGAACAGACAACCAGATACTTAGCATATTAGGATTTTATTATATAAGAGGGTATTTTGTTAAGGATTTTTGTATTTCTGTGCATGAGGGATATTGGCCTGTAGTTTTCATTACTTTTAATGATTTTTGTCTAGTTTGGGCATCAGAGTAAATTGACCTTATAAAATGGTTTGGGAAATATTCCTTCATCACCTATATTCTGGAAGAGTTTGTGAGATCAGTATTGTTTCTTCCTTTTATGTTGGACAGAATTCACCAGTGAACCCATTTGACCCTGGAATTTTCTTTCTGGGAAAGTTTTTAATTAATCTATTTTTAAATACATACAGAGCTATTCTAATTTTCTTCTTTTCTTTGTATCAATGTTAGTAATTTACATCTTTCAAGAAATGTGTCTGTTTCATCTAGGTTGTCAAATTCATTGACATAAGTTATACCTCACCCTCACATTTTTATTATCCTTTTAATATTTGTGGCTTTGTAGTGATGTTCCCTCTTTTATATCTGATATTGGTCATTGGTATCTTTTTTTTATTTCTTGAGAATCCAGCTAGAGATTTATTAATTTTGTTTACTCTTTTAAATACTTATTTTCTTCTGGCTTGTATAATATTTATTAAGACATCTGTGGTAATTTTTGTATTTTTCCTACTTTATGTAATGTGTCCCCATCCTTCCTGGATTCTTTCAAGTTTTTCTTTATTTATTATTAATTTCCAGCAAGTTGATTATGATTTGTTGATGTGGTTTTCTTTGGGTTTATCTAGTTTGTGGATTCATTGAGATTCTTGAATCTTTAAATTTATAATTTTCATCAAAATTTGAAATTTTTATCCAATATTTCTTCAAGTATTTTCCTGTTCTTCCTCCCCCACCTTTTTCTCTCACCCCCTCAGCTTCTGGGACTTTTACCCTGGACCACAGATCTTTTCACTGACTTTCTGTTTTTTTAATTAATATTCATTTTAGACACTTTCTCTTGCTTATATTTTTAAGTTTATTGTTTTTATCAATGTATTATTTCTTTTGGCTTTGCTTTTTATTAAATTTATTGAGGTAACAGTAGTTAATATTATAAATTTCAGATATACATTATATTTCAATATCTTTATAGTCTATTGAATGATTACCACCAAAAGTCTAGTCTCCCATCATCATATATTTGATTCCCTTTACCCAATTCATGTATCTCCTAGGCTTGTTTTCCTCTGGTAATCACTATTCTGTTGTGAGTTCATTTTTGTTTATTTTGTTAGTATGTTTGGACCTTTTTTATTTGATATTCCACATATAAATGAAATCATACTCTTTTTTGTCCTTTTCCATATGACTTACTTCACTTAGCATAATATTCTCCAGATCCATCCATGTTGTCGCAAATGGCAATATTTAATTTTTTGTGGCTAAGTAGTTTTCCATTGTATATTTATTTCTTTATTTTTTTTCTTTATTGATTAAGGTATTACAATGTGTCCTTATTCCCCCTTGGTCCCTGCACCTTCCACTCATGCCCTTACCCCCCTGGTGTCTGTGTCCATTGGATAGCCTTATATTCATGCATACAAGTCTTTGGTTGATCTCTCCCCCTGACCGCCACCCTCCCCTACCTTCCTTCTGAGGTTTGATGGTCTGATTGATGCTTCTCTGTCTCTGGATCTGTTTTTGTAAATCAGTTTATGTTGTTCATTATATTCCATAAATGAGTAAAGTCATATGATATTTATCTTTCTCTGACTGGCTTATTTCGCTTAGCATAATGCTCTCTAGTGCCATCCATGCTATTGCAAATAAATGGTAAGAATTGTTTCTTTTATACCGCAGCATAGTATTCCATTGTGTAGATGTATCAGATTTTTAATCCACTCATCTGCTGATAGGCACTTAGGTTGTTTCCAAATCCCATTGTATATTTATGATACCACATCTTATTCATCCATCTATCAATGAACACTTAGGTTATTCTCTTTTGTAGTGTTTCATTTTCTGTTAACCTAAGTGAATTTTATTAGTAATTTTTAGTTCTAGATGTTTCATTGGTTCTTTTTTTTTTTTTATTGTCTACGGTTTTACATATCTCTCCTTTTTCCCCAAATGACCCTGCCCCTCAGCCATCCCCACCTTGGGCAATCCCCATCGCCCCAGTGTCTGTGTCCATTGCTTATGCTAATATGCATGGCATACAAGTTCTTTGATTGCTCTGTAAACCACCACCTCCCCTGCCATTTGTCTCTGGATCTGTTTTTGTTCATCAGTTTATGGTGATCATTGTATCCCATATACGAATGAGATCATGTGGTATTTATCTTTCTCCAACTGGCTTATTTTGCTTAGTGTAATGCTCTACAATTCCATCCATACTATTTGCAAATGCTAAAAAGTCCTTTTTATAGCAGCATAGTATTCCATTGTGTAGATGTACCACAGTTTCTTAATCCACTGATCTGCTGATGGGCACTTAGGCTGTTTCTAAATCTTAGCTATTGTAAATTCCACTGCTATGAACATAGGGGTGCATATATCCTTTCTGATTGGTGTTTCTGATTTCTTGGGATATAGTCCTAGAAGTGAGATTACTAGTTCAAATGGGAGTTCCATTTTTAACTTTTTGAGGAAACTCCATATTGTCTTTCATAGTGGCTGCAACAGTCTGCATTCCCCACCAACAGTGCATGAGTGTTCCTTTTTCTCTGCATCCTCTCCAGCACTTGTCATTTAGACAAGTTGATTTGTTGATGATAGCCATTCTGACAGGTGTGAAATGGTATCTTATTGTTTGTATTTGCATCTCTTGGATGATTAGTGACTTTGAGCATGTTTTTATATGTCTCTCAGACTACTGTATGCCCACTTTCGAAAAGTGTCTATTTAGGTCCTTTGCCCATTTTTTGATTTGATCCTTTATCTTCCTTTTGTTACGTTGTATGAGTTCTCTGTAAACTTTGGAGATTAAAACCTTATGTAAAATATTATTAGCAAAATATGTCCTCCCATGCAGTGGGCTTTCTTGTTTTGTTGATGGTTTCTTTTGCTGTGTAGAAGCTTTTTATTTTGATGTAGTGCCATTTGTTTATTTTCTCCTTAGTCTCCATTGCCCTAGGAGCTGTGTCAGTAAAGATATTGCTATGAGAAATGTCTATTATTTTGCTGCCTATGGGATCTTGTAGGATTTTTGTGGTTTCCTGTCTTGCATTTAATTCCTTTAGCCATTTTGAGTTTGTTTTTGTGGATAGTGTAAGTTGGTGATCTAGTTTCATTTTTTTGCATGTATCTGACAAAATTTCTCAGCTCCATTTATTGAAGAAACTGTCTTGACTCCATTGTATGCTCTTGCCACCTTTGTCAAATAGTAACTGAGCATAATGGCTTGGGTTGATTTCTGGGTTCTCTGTTCTGTTCCATTGGTCTATATGTCTGTTCTTGTGCCAGTACCATGCAGTTTTGAGAACCGTGGCTTGGTAATATAGTTTGATATCTGGTATTGTGATCCCTCCAACTTTGTTCTTCTTTCTCAGAATTGCTGTGGCTATTCAGGGTCTTTTTTATTCCAGATGAATTTTTGGAGAATTTGTTCTAGATCTTTGAAATATGCCTTTGGTATTTTAATGGGGATTGCATTGAATCTATAGATTACTTTGGGTAGTATGGACATTTTGATGATGTTGATTCTACAAATCAGTGAACATGGTATGTTCTTTCATTTGTTTACGTCTTCCTCTGTGTCTTTTTTCAATGTCCTGTAGTTTTCCGAGTACAGGTATTTTACCTCCTTAGTTAAGTTTATTCCTAAGTATCCTAATTTTTGATGCAATGGTAAGTAGGATTTTTTTTTTCATTTCTCTTTCTGTGATTTCATTATTGGTGTATAAAAAGGCCATAGACTTCTGGGCATTAGTTTTGTATCCTGCTGCATTGCCACATTCATTTATTAGGTCTAGTAGTTTTTTGATGGAGTCTTTGGGGTTTTATTTGTATAGTGTCATGTCATCTGCAAATAAGGACATTTATACTTCTTCTTTTCCAATTTGGATGCCTTTTATTTTCTTCTTGTCTGATCACTATGGCTAGCACTTCCAGTACTATATCCAACAGGAGTGGTGAAAGTTGGCATCCCTATCTTGTTCCCGTTCTCAGGGGAAATGAGTTTAATTTTTGCCCATTGAATATGATGTTGGCTGTAGATTTGTTATATAAGGCTTTTATTATGTTGAGGTATGATTCCTCTATTCCCACTTTGCTGAGAGTTTTTATTGAGAAAGGGTGTTGGATTTTGTCAAATGCTTTTTCTGTACCAATTGATATGATTATGTGATTTTTGTTTCTCAATTTTTTTTATATGATAAATCACACATTGATTTGTGGATATTGTACCATCCTTGCATCCCCAGAATGAATCCCACTAGGTCATGGTATATGATCTTTCTAATGTAATGCTGAATCCGATTTGCTGGGATTTTGTTGAGGGTTTTAACATCTATGTTCATCAAGGAATCAAGGATATTGGCCTGTAGTGTTCTCTCTTCTCTTCTCTTCCCTTCTCTTCCCTTCCCTTCTCTTCTCTTCTCTTCTCTTCTCTTCTCTTCTCTTCTCTTCTCTTCTCTTCTCTTCTCTTCTCTTCTCTCTCTCTCTCTGTCTTTCTCTGCTTTTGGAATTAGGGAAATGCTGGCTTCATAGAAAGGGCTTGGAAGTGTTCCTTCCTCTTGAATTTTTTGGAGTAGCCTGTAGAGGATAGGTTTTAGTTCTTCTTTGAATGCTTGATAGAACTCTCCTGTAAAGCCATTCGGACCAGGGCTTTTGTTTGCTAGAATATTTTTGATCACTGCTTCAGTTTCTTAGGTAGCTATCAGCCTATTCAGTTTTTTTTATTCTTCCTGGTTGAGTTATGGGAGCTTATATTTTTCTAAGAATATGTCCATTTTGTCTAGGTTGTCCATTTTGTTGGAATAGCATTGTTCATAGTATTTTTTCATAATCCTTTTTATTTCTGTGTGATCAAATGTTACTTCACTTATTTCATTTCTGACTTTGTTTATTTGGGTCTTCTCTCTCTGCTTCTTGATGAGCCTGGCTAGATGTTCATCAGTCTTGTTTATCCTTTCAAAGAACCATCTCTTGGTTTTGTTGGTCTTTTGTATTGTTTTTGTTGATCCTTTGTATTTTTTTTTAGTCACTATGTCATTTATTTCTGCCTTGATCTTTATTATTTACTTCCTTCTGCTTACGCTGGGCTTTTCTTGTTGCTCTCTTTCTAACTCTTTGACATGTAGGGTTAGGTAATTTATTACCATTTTCTCTTGTTTTTTTGTTTTTTAGTTTTTTTGAGGTAGGACTGTAGAGCTATGAACTTCCCTCTCAAGGCTGCTTTCACTGTGTCCCATAGATTTTGGATTGTTTGGGTTTTTTTTCATTGTCATTTGTTTCCATGATGCTTTTTATTTCTTCTTTGATCTCTTTGGTAACCCAATTATTGTTTAATAGCATACTATTTATTCTCCAGGTGCTTTAATTTTTTTCCATTGTTTTTATTGTAGTTGATTTCTAATTTTATGCTATTGTGATCCAAGAAGATGTTTGATATGATTTCTATCTTCTTGAATTTGAAGAAACTTTGCCTGTGTCCCAATATGTGGTCTATCTTTAAAAATGACCCATATGTACTTGAGAAGAATGTATATTCTGTGGCTTTGGGGTGGAATGTTCTGAAGATGTCAATTAATTTTCTCTGATCTAGTGAGTCATTTAGGCTTGATGTTTCTGCTGATTTTTTGTTTACAGGATTTACTCAGTGGTGTTAGTGGGTATTAAAGTCTCTTTCTATGACTGTATTATTTTCAATCTCTCCCTTGATATTTTACAGAAGTTATTTCATGTATTTGGGTGCTCCTGTATTGAGTGCATATATGTTTACCAGAGTTATATCTTCTTGTTGCTCCCTTTAGTATTATGAAGTGGCCTACCTTATCTCTTGTTATGGCCTTAACTTTGAGGTCTAATTTGTCAGATATAAGTATTGCTATGCCAGCTTTTTTTTTTTCATTTCCATTTGCCTAAAAAACCTTTTTCCATTCCTTTACCATCAGTCTGTGTGAGTCCTTTGTTCTAAAGTGGGTTTCCTGTAGAGAGCAGATATATGGGTCATGTTTTCTTATCCAATCAGCTACCCTGTGTCTTTTGATTGGGGCATTTAAATCATTTACATTTAAAATTATTATTGACTAGGGGCCCGGTGCACAAAAATTTGTGCACTGGGGGGGGGGGGGTCCCTCAGCCCGGCCTGTGCCCTCGGTGAGGGGCTGAGAGCCATTAGTGCAGGCCTGGATGTTTCCCACCGGAGGGCCCACGATTGCACACGCCTGGTGGGCCCACACCGCTGAGGGGACACACCTGGCGCAGAGTTGGGTGGCAAGCCAGGGGCGGACGCTGGTGCAGAATCCCTCGGTGGGGCCCTGCTGCTGAGCAAACACACCCGGGGTGGAGCTGGGCAGTGGACTGGCTTCGGATTCTCCGCACTGTGCAGCAGATGCTCCCGCACACCCTGTGGAGGCCCCTGGGGGGCGGATGAAGGTAGCGGACCCTGGATGGGTGTTCCTGGACACCCTGCGGAGGCCCCCAGGGCAGAGCCAAGCAGTGGACCCAGGACAGGCGTTCCTGCATGTCCCGCAGAGGCCCCCGGGGGGCAAAGCCAGGCAGCAGACCCAGGACGGCTGCTGCTGCACACCCTGCAGAGGCTCCCAGGGGGTGGAGCCAGGCAGTGGACCCAGGACAGGCGCTCCTGGATACCCTTCGGAGGCTCCCAGGGGCAGAGCTAGGCACCAGACCCAGGACAGCTGCTCCTGGATGCCCCGAAGAGGCCCCAGGCCAGACCCCCCCTCCCACTGAGCTGACACACCTAGCACAGCTATGCCGGTGGCCGTGGAGGCTCCCAGTGCAGAGCCGCCCTGCCAGCCTCCATGTTGGCTGGGTTAATTTGCATACAGCCGCTCTGATTGGCTGGTGGTAACGGTCAAATTTGCATGTTTCTCTTTTATTATAGAAGATAAGTACTTGTTTGTTTCCATTTTTATTCTTTATGCCTGTGTTCCTTCTTCCCTTCCTATTTCTTCTTTTTACAGCAGTCCTTTTAGCATTTCTTGTATTGCTGGTTTGGTGGTAATAAACTCCCTTGGTCCTTTTTTTTTTTTTTTTTCTGTGAAGCTCCTGATTTCACCCTCAACTTTGTTTGATAGCCTTGCTAGGTACAGTATTCTTGGATTCAGACCCTTACTGTGCATGACTTTGTATATTTTATTCCATTTCCTTCTCGCTTGATGTGTTTCTGTTTAGAAATCAGTTGATAGTCTTATGGGAGACCTTCCCTTATAGGTAACTTTCTGTTCCTCTCTGGCAGCTTTTAAGATTCTTGCTTTGTCAGTTTGCCAGTTTAATTATGATTTCTCTTGATGTTGGCTCTTTTGGGTTCATCTTCTTTGGAACTCTGTGAGCTTCTTGGACTTGTGTGTTTTTTCTTCCCAATATCAGGGAAGTTTCTGTCTTTATTTCTTCAAACAGGTTTTCTAATCCTTGCTCAGTTTCCTCTCCTTCTGATATCCTTATTATGCAGATGTTGTTTTGTTTCGTGTTGTCCCAAAGTTCTCTTAGGCTGTCCTTCTGTTTTTTCATTTTTTCCAGTTGCTGCTCGGCTTGGGTATTTTTTTCTACCTTTTCTTCTAACTCACTAATGCAGTCCTTCACTTCTTGTAGTCTACTATTGATGCTTTCTATTGTGTTCTTTATTGCAGCAATGTCATTCTTCATTTTTCTTGGTTCTTCATTTCCCCTTGTTTCTTACGCATATTGTTGAATTTGTCTTCCATCCTTTTCTGCATCCTTATGACCATTGCTCTGAGTTCTCTCTCTGGCATATTGCTTGCTTCCATTTTGTTTACTTCTTTTTCCAGTGATTCCTTCTTTCCTTTTGTATGGGGGTTGTTTCTTTGTTTCCCCATGTCACTCCTCTCAAGGTGTCTGTCTGGTTATGTAGCACTCTCTCTCCTGCGTTGACTTAAAGGTCTCTCATTTCTGGGCCTATTTCTCTCTTTACAAGACAGCAAGACACAATACACGGGGTACCAAACACACATGTATTCATGATACCAATAACCCCAAATAAAAGTGACCACCAGAAAAAAGAGAATTAGGGGAGAGAAAAGAGTGCAAAAATGATATTGAGAAATGGAAAAAAAAATGTAAGAGGGAAAAGAAAGAGAAGGAAAGAAAGGGGGGAGGGGGAATATATGTATATGGGGATAAAACTCCAAAAAACCAACAGCTAATCCAAAAAATGGAAACAACAAACACCCAGATGAATCTGAAGAGACAGAGTTTATTTTTAGAAGGTAAGGTCAAAAAATTGAATGAATGGAGAAATGGCAACAATTCAATATAGAGGAAGTAGAAAGAGAATGAGTGTATAAGAAGAAAAGTAAAAAACAAAATAGAAAGAGAAAAATATATATACGTATATGAATATATATAAGAAAATTTATAAAGAGTAGATAGGCTTACAGTGGGAAGGCTGGGGAGGGTTGGGGGGAGTTAGGAGATCAACTGAAGGAGTTGTATGCATGCTTATAAGCATAACCAATGGACATAAGACACTGGGAGTTAGGGGAGGAGGGGAAGAGGAGGGAAAAAATGGAGACTTATCTAATACTCTTTGTAATACTTTAAGCAATAAAAGAAAATTTAAAAAAAAAAGATGAAAAAAAAAGAATAGATAGGCCCAAGTTGGTAGAAGAAGAGAACAAGTACAACCAAAAAAAAAAAAAAAAATCAGAAAACAAACAACGAACAGTCAAACAAACAACAACAACAAGACAAAGCAGGAGAACGAGAAGATGTCTACAGGCTTTGACCTTGTCTGAATAATGGGAAGAAATTTTCAGATTTATACACTTTTTATACAGAGATTTATACAGTCCTCAGAGCCCTTAGGCTTACAACAAAGTTTCCTACCTTACGTTTAATAGTACTTTACAGTGTGTGCTGCTGTCTCACATCAGCAACTAGGTTAATCTTCACAACAACCCTCTAAGGCAGACCACAAAGGGGTTTTCTGTTTTAGAGATGGTCAAAGTGAGGTCACACACACTGGCGGTGACAGTGCTGTGCTGTCCATCCCCCTCAGGCCCAGACCCCTTTCCTTTTTGCCTCCTCAGGATTCTTATTTATGCCATTGATTATGTGGCTCTATGGCCTTTTACTCTTCAGTAGTCAGATTTAATTGTGAATTTTATTTTAAGAAAGAAAACTTGGATTTCTTCTCCTTCATCTTCTTGCTCTATTCATAATGAATTCCGCAGGTCAATTTATCCTCAGCAGTGGTGAGCCAGAATTTCAGTAAAGCTTCTACTTAGCTGGTGCATTCACATGTCAACTATTCAATTCAGCTGTCAGCTTCTTTGCATTTACTGTACCTTCATTAATACATGTATTTTGATGGCCTCACATTAACCTAGCCTGTTTGAGAAGGGAAAAGCACCAAATGTGATTTACAGAGGAGTCAGCTTTTTCACAGACACTAAAAGAATTGTTATCTTATACTTGTTTTAATCAGAATATGTGAAAATTAAAGTTAGTCATGTTATTAGCTCTTTCAAAAGAAAAAAGAAGCCGAAGAACAAGCTTAGACCCATTAGTTACTTTAAGAACACCTGCTATGTGCCAAATGTTCTAGGCACTAGGAATGCAGCTGTCAACATGGCAGACAATATACTTGCCTTCAAGAAGTTTCTGTTCTAGAGAGCAGATAAATGGTCATGTTGGGTAGTGCTGGGGCTATGGGAAGGCTGGGCCAGGAAGAGGACAGAGCCCTGGGGATGTGGGTGGTCAGAAAGGTCTAATCTCTGTCACATCTTATCTACACTATGGCATAGAAATCTGATTTTCATCAACTTTTTTTCCTGATAAATCTTGGCTTCAGAATAAAGTATGCTTGACTTTGTACTCAGAAACAGCTTATAGTGATTATCCTTGTTCGGTGGCATTCTTCAGAGGATATTAGGGACTACTATTTCAGCAAGTCTATATTTATACTTTTTATACATTGGAAGTCTCTATAAGACTTCCTACTATTTAAAAGAAAAGATCCACTTTTTAAGAAGAAAACAAAAGGAAACGAGAAAAATAGTTTAAGAACTATCTGTTAGAATCTCGTTTTTGTGTGTTTCATGTATTTTCTTTCTTTTTATTTTTTTCTAAAATGATGGTATTTGCTCCATAAGTTTGGGGCAACCTTAACATTATTTTGTATTTCACTACTTTAAACACAGGAAAAAAATATGTTTCTCACCAAACCACTCCTCAGGAGCCCTAGAAAAATCGCCAAGACTAGCCACCACCAAAACCCCTCCCTCACCGGAGGTCTTCTCTCAGAAGCAAAAATGCACGGCTGGTTCTCAGAGGACTAAACCAGCCAGCATTGCTTTTCTGTTCTAGGAGGTGCAGATGGTGCTTGGAACTTCAGGGGACTCCTTCTTCGGGATACAACATGTTTTCCTTTTCTCTATAGGTGGCAGCACAAAGACAGAAAAAGAACAAGTGACAGCAAGTCCACTCAAGGCACGGCTGCTTCTCGTGTAATTTAAGACTCTCCCAAAGGGCTACAGCTTTTACTTCTGCACTTTCTAGAAAATCACCAGATGCCAAGCATGTACAAATGCTCTTTTTCTTTGATCAACTGCATGGTTAGGTAGGCAGTGGTACTCCCAGAGTGTGAGCCTGTCTGTAATCTGAGAAATTTAAGCCATATCACCCCTTTACCCCAGACCTGTCCTATAAAGGTGTGGATTTTTACAGTAGAGTGCTCCAGACTTCAAAATATTGGGAGAAGAAGGCTCATTGTGAAATTCAGGTCATTTCTTAAGCCTGACCACCTTGGCCTGTTCTGCTTTCTTGGGCATAGGCGAGCATGTGGTGGACGTGTGGTGACCGTGTGTGACCATGCATACATGGTGATTGTAAGTGCTAGATTCTATACTAACAGTTTTGATGAACTGATTTTCTACCCTTATTTTTTTAAAATGCTGCTTCTAATTCATAACAATACCTTAACATGTGCATTTTATTATCTGCTGGAGTTATAAACATGCTTCATTTTAGAAAGATTTATCCAGTAAGTGTATTATTACTTTTTAGAGTGAGGGCATAAGATATAGGGGAAAGTTGGAAGTAGATACCAAAAGTAATTTAGTGTGGGGAGTTCTGACACATAGTGAACATGTGTTAGGGGGTAGTGAGGTGGGGGTTGTGCAAACATGTTCACGGGTTTGAGCTGGCTCATCCACTTGACATGCAAGAGGAATGGAATAGAAGCCACACCGGTGATCGTCCTGCGTTCAAACAGGATCCCAAACCTCTTCTTCGGGAAATAATTTTTGTTTCTGTTTATTCACACTGTCAGGTGGTAGAACCTGGTTCTGGAAAGTACTCTGTAGTTTTTTTTTGCACACCTCCTTTCACACACACAAATGTTTAATCTGGAAAGACTTTTAACATTCTGTGCTTCTATAGTTGATAAGTGAATTCTCCTCTCCAAAAACCCAATTCTAGGAAGTCAGTTGTGGAATTCAGGATATATTACAGGCTTTCAAGAGGGAGCGCTCCCCAGAAATTACCTGTTTCAAATACAGGCCATTTGCGTAATCAAAAGCCTGACACATAGTTCTATAGACAGATGTGGAGTTAAAATTTGGCTGCTTCTGTCTTCACCTTGCACAGTCCCAAACACTGCCCTTGCAGGTCTCTGTATATTTTGGCCCAAAGCAACTGCCAGCACTGGAGTTTTCCTGCTCAGTATGTTGTGTGCCCATAATCAAATTGGTCAGCCTCTCAGGACCACATCTCAGACAAGAGAGCTGCTAGTGTGATAGCTGTCCCTTATCTCCCTCCTCCAGGAGGACTTAACTCTGGGAAACCCCAGTGTGACACCATGCTCCCATATGTTTGAGGCTCCCCCAGTTTGAGGAAGGCTTTCTGGGATAGTCCTGCATCTTCTACAAGCTCCATTTATCAACGATGTCAGCCCTCTGCCTGTCTTTCTCTGATATTAGGATTCTTCCGTGATAAACACGTACTGCTATTATGCTAATACAGAAAAATAGTTAATTTATGTCATTAGTTTTTCTCAAAATTATAATTAAAAAAAATTTCATTTAGTAAGTTTCTTGGAGAAAGAACCTGTATTTTACTGTTCTGTGCTTGGTATTCAAGGAGATGCTGACCAAGTACTACCAGTGATCGAGTAATTGTTCTTCTAGCCTCAGACACTTAAAGGTTCCAGAACCCTGCTGTTGATTCCTTGACTTCCCTTTCCTGATCAAAAGTATGTGTTCTGCTTTAAATGGTGTGTGTTTGACATGAGTATAGAAGGTGAAGTTAATTAATTTTGCTTTGAAGATTTACTAAGAGCCTTAGAGATCATTGCAAATGCTCTGGGGTATTTCGGCACCATACCTGAGAAGTACTGTTCTCGTCTATAAAACTCAGGTACCTGAGACAAAAAGCAGCACTGAAGGAAGAGAGCAGAACATAAGGTTTCACATTTGTTACTATGCAGCCTTTGCTGTTGTTTTTTCTCCTAGCAGATAGTGACCAAACTGTTCAACTTCACAACAATAGCTGAATCGCCACGCTCTCATGCACACACGTGCACACACACACCCAGCTTCCCGTGAAACCTGTCAGTGGTTCCTCCTGCTCTTGCTGAGGCCTCCTCCTGCCCATGATCTCTGTGCCGTGCCACATGGAGCTCCAGCCCTCCTCTCTGTTAGAGCCACACTACTTTTTAGGTCCTCGCTGCACTCTGCCTACTCTGGCTGCATGGCCTTTATTTACTTATTTTTTCCTATAAAAAGCCTTTTTATTTTATAATGGTTTTAGCTTTACAGAAAAATTGGGAACACAAGTTCCCATATACTCTGTAGCCAGTTTCCCCTATCATTAACACCTTACATTAATGTGGTACTTTTATTACCACATTTTATTATCACATTCAGGATATATTACACTTAATCCTCATGTCTGCTTAGGTTCTCCTAGGCTGTGACAGTTTCTCATACTTGATCATATCACTATTTGTTTTTTAATCTTTATTGTTGAAAGTGTGACATAAGTCTTTTTCCACACATTGATTTCTAGCCCACCCTCACCCCAGGCATTCACCTCCCTATGGTGTGTGTGGATGGATTGTGCATCTATGCATACAAGTTCATTGGTTGATCTCTTCCCACTGACCCTCCCCTACCTTCCCTCTGAGATTCCACACTCTATTTCATGTTTCTATGTCTCTGGATCTATTTTTGTTCATCAGTTTATTTTGTTCATTAGATTCTACATCTGAGTGAGATCATGTGATACTTGTCTTTCTCTGACTGACTTATGGCCATTAGACTGTGCTTTTCTTCGAGCCCCTCGCTGATTCCCTGTGCCCTGCTCTTCTTCACCTCTCATCTTCCCTGGTCCACCATCTGGAAGCCTTAGGGAAGCTCCCCTGAAATTCACGGCCAGGGCAGACCTTCCTGTGTGAGCTGTCCTGGCGTCCTGCACCTCTCTTCCTGAAACTGTCACAGAGACATGTTTATGTCTGCAGGGAGAGTGATTGAATGA
The DNA here is from genome assembly GCA_004026665.1 of Murina feae. Lineage (NCBI taxonomy): Eukaryota > Metazoa > Chordata > Mammalia > Chiroptera > Vespertilionidae > Murina > Murina feae. Next base: position 55,281 of record PVJC01001283.1, read on the forward strand.
AAGTTTCTCTCCCCAGTTTCACAGAGCAGAGCTTCAAAACGGCAGAGACCATTTCGGCTTACCATCCGTGCAGAAGAGTTAACACAGCCGGGCCAAGACGGCTATCATTGCCTGCTTGCAAGGTTGGCCCTTGGCCCTGAGAACTTGGCTGGTAAACAGCTCTTTACACTGATATGATCAGAGTGGCCCACTGTGTCTAAGCTGCTTATACAATGTGGTTTATGCCAAACACCTGCTTTCCTTCTGGGATCTGGACATTTGGAACGTGCTAGGCAGAGGGTGCTAAAGACCAGGCCTCAGTGAAAACCTTGGGCTGGAGTCTTGAATGGGCCCTGGACAGAACGCTGCGTGCATGTTGCTGCACTTTGCTGCTGGGGTGCACTCTGTGACCCTCACAGGAGGGAGAGAGCATCAGGAAGCTTGCGCATGATTTCTCCAGACTCCACTCGTGTCTTTTTTCTCTTATGATTTGACTGTGTATCCTTACTACATACGCCACTGTAGCAAATCTTAGCTGTTAATACAACTATGTGCCAGCTCCCATAGACTCCTTACAGCAGACACTCAAGCATGGGAGTGGTCTTGGGGACCCTCAGTGCACTATCATATCCCCAGAACCTTGTACAGTATTTGACCTTTAGTAAGTGGTTCATAACCTATCTGTTGAAATGAAAATGAAAATGACCTGAGGACTAAAGCTAAATATGTCCTGTGGAAATTCTCAAAAGAACTAAGAAATACTATCATTTTTCAACTACATCCTAGTGACCCAAATAAAGAATGTACATACTCTAAAAAGGACAGAATTAAAAAAAAAAAAAAAAAAAAAAGTCAGGAAATCTAGTAGGTCAAAGCCAATCAGAATTTTTTCACGAAGATGAATCTGTATCTGGGCTTGGGGAGGGGTGGAGAGATGGCAGGACCTTCACTCTCCCCCAGGAAGGTGCCCTGGCTTTCCTGTCCACCCCTCCCCCACCCCCACCACCCGCAGTGTTGGCCAGTTCCATGTATAGTGACACCTAGTATTCAGAGCAGTGAGTGCTTCTCCACGTTGGTGGCACATTGGGAATCACCTGGAAGGTTGTTTTTTTAAAAAATATTGTTAAACATATTATAGATTCCCTTTTCCCCCCCTCATTGATCCCCTCCTTTTGGCTCCCCTCCCACTAGGCCTTCACCAGACTATTGTGATGCCAGGCCTCAGCTCTAGAGATTCTGATATAATTAGTCTGAGCGCAGGGATTTCATTGTGCTGCCCCTGCTGACACTCCCACCTACCATCGCTCTGGCACCGTCCAATCCCCACCTTTGACAATCATATTTCACAGGCTGCCACTCTGGTTTCCTGGCTCACAGCTGGTAGGCAGGCACACTGGTAAGAGTAGGAAATAACACCATTTATCTGAACAGCATAAGAAGGGGGCAGCTGGGACAAGCAGGCCAATTTCAGAAAGGTCACTGGTAAGAACATCCCTGTGGTGCAGAACGAAGTCATTCTTGAGAATGTTGTTTTTAACGATGACTAGCAGTCTACACCACCACTCAGCCCCACCCTCCCCCACCCCCACTATACACTTCACTTTATGTATAAGGTGAAGCTCATTAATTTTATTTTGAATATTTGGTAAGAGCTCATTAGCAGTGATGAAGATGCATGTGTTCCCTACTGTCTTAGGGATGCTTCCCCCTCCAGTAAATGTGAGCACACCCATTCCCATTTTAACTCTTCTCTAGGGAAGACAGGACTCTGAGATGCACGAACTGCTAATTGGCAGAACTGTGATCTATCTCTTTTGTAGCACCTCATGGCTGCTCAGGGAATCCAGGAACAGTGGCTAATAATTGGGTGAGGTAAGTTATCTATTTAGTAAATGGAAATGTTTTGTTCTCAAACAGAATGGAAGAGCAGAGAGAGAAAGAAAATATAAAGGTTGCCAGGTATAGAAGGGTGGGCTCCATGGAAAAGGTTGGCCTGAACTGGAATGACTGGGATTTAGACAGGTGTGACCAAAGGGAGTAAAGGGAGTTACCAGCGCATGCACCTCCCATGCACCCCATCTGCCCTACTGAGACCTAGACAGGAGTAGAACTCAGGAGGAGGCTGAGAAGCCCTTTAGGATATAATTGTACTTTTTCTCTGCCTGGTGCTGTGGCCTAAAGGTTGCAGTAGAATTCCAAGCTAAATTGTGATTAGAATCTCAGCTCCAAGGAGACTGACTCCACAAAAGCTGACTACACAGGCCTGCAGGGACTTGGCCTGTTTAGGGGCCCTGCGGTTGGCAGGCCCAGGCAGGGAGGAACAAAGTCAGGAGACCTCCTTTACCCAGGTGTGAAGAAAGGCATCAGCTTTCAAAGCCCATCATGTCAGTTTCTCATTGTTAACAAGCCAACCAGGAGTAATTAATCACTAAGTGGACACTAATCATTTTGCTGCTCGTTTATCTTCCCAGTGAATGCTTTTCAACACAAGTGTTTATACTTCCAAAAACTAGAGAATTTTAAAAAGAGTGGTGGGGTTTATGGTTGCAGGAAATGAGCTCCTAGTTTGCTCTGCTGACTAAGGCCAAGGAAATTCAGAAAGTAAAATAATTTCTAAGCAAATGTACTTTTAGGAAATGAATTGTTTACCTTTTTTTCTTTTAACACTTATGAACAGTTATCTGCATTGATTTCATTGGTGAACAATGGAAAATGGTCAAAAGACAGTATCTTATTTTTTTTTTATTTTTTAAATCTGATTTTGAGAGAGAGACAGAGGAAGGAAGAGGTAGAGAGAGAGAGAAATTTATGTGAGAATGAAACATTGATTGGCTGCCTCTTGCATGCCCCCCACCAGGGACTGAGCCCAAAATTTGGGCATGTGCCTTGACCAGCAATTGAACTAGCAACCTCTCTGTGCCTGGGACAACACCCAACTAATCAAGCCACACCAGAGCCAGAGTTTTTTTTATGTGTGTGTGTCTATTTTTTTAAATGGATGATTTGCCTAAAATTATTGTATCTAAGTTTTAGTAAATGAATATCCTGTTGTTTAGAGTATAGTTTCCAGAACACTAGGCTGAACAGACAGGAAACGGTTACCTTTACACGGCCTGGATTTTGTCATTAGGAGATTAATAGCAGAGTGCATAAAATTATTTTGGTTGTCTTCATGATTAGAGACTAAGTCAATAATAGTCAATATTGTAATAACTACCTATGGTGCCAGAGGGTACTTGAAATATTGCGGGAGGAGGTCACTTTATAAAACATATGATTGCTAATCACTGTGCTGTACACCAGAAACTAATATAAAATAATATTGAATGTAAACTGTAATTGAAAAGTAAACATTTTTTAAAGCCTGGTTTTTAATTGATTGCCAAGGAGATGTGGAAGGCAGGGAAGTGTGGACCATGGGAACCGGAGTGTTACCACAGCCCCTGCATTGGGGCACCTAGGAGAGTTGCTCTGGGAAAGGACACAGGGCTCCCACAATAGGGAAGCCAGGACTCCAGTCCTGACTGTGATCTTGAGTAAGTTTATCTCACCCCTTAGGAACTCATTTGTCATGGTTGAAATGGAGCTCACAATAGTACCTGTCTTTCAGGTATATTAATGTATGTAAAGTTCCTAGCACAGGGCCAGACACAAGGTAATTCTCCACAGGTTAAGTCTCTCTTTCCACTTCAGGGTCTCATACTTCTTTCCCATCCAAGTGTCTTTGAGCTAAATTCCACCACCAGTGATTTATTTCTTGGAGTTATCACTCTGCCTGAAGGCTTTAGAGATCCTTTATCCTCTTTGGAAAAATGAAGTCCAGAGAGATAAGATAACTTTCCCAAAGGCCAGACTAAGAAAAGAGCTTGAATATCTAAATTCACTTTGAAGCTTCAAAATATATGCTCTGGCCCTGACCGGTTTGGCTCAGTGGATAAAGTGTTGGCCTGCAGACTCAAGGGTCCCGGGTTCGATTCCGGTCAAGGGCATGTACCTTGGTTGCGGGCACATCTCCAGTGGGGAGTGTGCAGGAGGCAGCTGATCGGGGTTTCTCTCTCATCGATGTTTCTGGCTCTCTATCCCTCTCTCTTTCTCTCTGTGAAAAATCAATAATACACACACACACACACACACACACACACACTCTGGAGAGTGAACCCCAAACTGGTTTTCTTTAAAATATTTCCAGCATTAGCTACTTTAATCCTTTTGACTATTCACATTAAAATATGAAATACTAGGGGCCTCGTGCACAAAATTCATGCACAGGCGGGGGGGGGGGGGGAAGGTCCCTCAGCCCAGCCTGCATGCTCTCAAATCCAGGACCCCTTGGAGGATGTCCAGCTGCTGGTTTAGGCCTGATCTAACTGGCAATCAGACATCCCTTTTGCAATCTGGAACCACTGGCTCCTAACTGCTCACCTGCCTACCTACCTGATCGCCCCTAACCACCTCTGCCTGCTGGCCTGATCTCCCCTAACCACCTCTGCGTAGGCCCCTGCTACCATGGCTTTGTCCAGAAGGAGGACCAGACGACCAGAAGATGTCCAGTCAATCTGGTCTAATTAGCATATTACCCTTTTATTAGTATAGATTATTAGTATAGATTGGTGCCCACGTACTTTCTTTATTTGAAGAGGAAGGTGGGAAATCTGTCTTCTTAGAAGTATGGAAAGCAAAAGGAAAATAACAAATTAAAACAAAATTTCCATTTTCAGCAAAACTAGGAGGGAGTTAAAACCACAAAGAACAAAATATATGGAAGGGCTACGGAAAGCAAGGGAGCATACAGGCAGAGGAAGAGGAGAGATGAGCACATGACTGCAGAAATCAGAATGAGTCAGTAAAACATATTTTTAAAGGGGAGCGATGGGGCGAGGAACAGAATCTAAGTCTCATGCTTCTACAGAAGGAACAACATACAAATAGAGAAGCAGGAATCTCTTGAACCTAATTTATTGTGAAAAGTAGAGGTTATGGGGTTTAAAAAAAAGTCACACACTTGTAGGAAATGCCCCTCGGTAAGCAATAGGGAAAAAAATGGATTTTGAAAAGCCTCATAGCTGCCTAGCTTTAATGGCTGGGAAAATGGATCTAAAACTCATGCACAAAGCCCTGGCCCATAATAAGGATTCCTAGTCTGGGATGTGGACCTGTAAATATTTGGTCCAAGAGAAACTTACTTGTCTCAACAGTGAGACATCAAAAAGAACCAACTCAAGTCATTTGAAAGATTCAACAAATAAAACAAGAAAAAGATTAGGAAAATTGAACGGTAGATTAAATGTTGCCAAATAGCAGGTGGAAATAGCAAAAAGTATTTTACTACAAATGTAAAATATTTAATGAAACTTGAGAGTTCAAGGTGGAAAGTGATTTGCACGAGCCCATGAGCCACAGAGCCAGGCTCCCAAACTGGCGGCTTGGCTGCAGTGCCCACTCATGTAAGCATCACGCTGGAGACCTGCTACATGTTATCTGGAAAACTCAGAAACACATGAAGAGGGAAACTAAAGTCACCCGTAATTCCAGCTCCTCAAGAAGATCTGTGTTTTTATGTAGTCTGCTCACGGTCTCATTTTCTTTCTTCTAATAGACGGCATGGTTTTTCCAAGTTCACACTGTCCATGATCAAGTGTAAGAAAGTTGGAGAAGTTGGTATTGGAATGACTAATGGAAAGCTTTTCTGCACTGTTGCATCCCTACTGATTTATCTGTACACTCATTGGCCAGCAATTTGCTTTACTTTTCTTAAGTATTATGCTGATATGCATACACAGTCATAATACATATGTTACCTGAGAGCTTGGTTAATATTAAATACACACACATACACACACACTATTTTTTGAAAGAGCTGGGTCAAAATCAATTCTAATTTTTCCAATCACAATCACAAGATTATTACAATAATATTTTCAAATAAGTGTGCTGAAAAAGAGAAGAAAAAAGCGAACCTAATTTCTCTTTAATCAGAGGGTTTTAACATTTTTTTCTATGATGAGATAATTCAGTGGCCCAAAAGATTTTCTATATTTGGGAAGCTGGAATAACAAATGAGTGTGTGTGTGTGTGTGTGTGTGTGTGTGTGTGTTTCTGATGCTCATTAATCACAGGCAAATTAGTAGACACCAGGTTTAGTTAGGAAATTTTCTCTGCAAATTGGGGCATCTTGAACTTTCAAAATGGCACTTCTTAAACCTGGGAAAGTGTTAGAAATGTCTCTGTTAATTGATTATTTTTGGTAAAATGCTTGGTTTAAAATGCTCTTTGATGGGTAGAGAATTTATAATGAAGTTAAAATTCATTGTGGAAAAGATATACACTAATAACTGATCATGGACAGTAACTAAATGAATGGCAATAGCCATGACATATATTTTGAGGTGGTTAACCTCCATTGTAGCTCTTAATTTTTAAAATTTTGATTTTTAATTGATTTTCACTTTTTTTCACTCTAATTTTTTCTTCTTCGAGCATCAGTCCTTGGTTTATGTGGAACAAGGCCTTGCTGTGTCAGTGGGTGATTGGCTCTGGCTGGCCCCGCCCATAGGATGATGCTCTGATTGCTCTGTTGAGCTCCTGAGTGATCCATTCTTGAGTGACTTGTGACTTTGGTCACTAGTGTTTTCAATCCTTTTTAATTAAGATCTTTAATGAAGGCTATGCTTTAATGATATTATTTCTGCAATGTGAGCTTTGTGTTCAGTAGAGATGAAAACAGAAAAACTAATTTCCCATAAGCAGAAATTTAACTTTTTCCTAACATAAGACAAAGCTAATGGTCCAAATATTTTTCTACCTTTGGATAAGGTAAAACAAGTCATAATCAGAGGGAGCTGTGGGTGATACCTGTTTATTAGTTAGTAGCAAATTAGTAGACATTTTGTCTCTTGAAACTTACAGTTTTATTTGATTGATGCATTCTAACTACAATGGGCCTCATGTACTTTTAAAGGGAACATACTGCTCTGAGAAATCATTAGAGATTTCCATGTAAACCTGTTTTATTTAGTTTGTCATCAGCTGTAGTTAGTCTATGGCAGCGGCATGCAAAGAAATTCAGGGGCTGCTGAAGTTCAAAGCCATGGACCAAAGCCTGCTCTGAGTTGCTTCCTCTGTAACAGAAGAGAAAAACAGCCAGGATTTGGGAGCACTTTACTTTTTGTAAGTGAAATGAAAGTTCATATAAGTCCAGTTTTGGACACATTGAGTGTTGAATCTTATCTCACATTTCAGGCTCCAAATTAGCCATTTGTTTAAAAATCGGGGTATTTTAGGGGAAAACTTAAGTTTTAAGTTTTATTGAAGTCTCTCCTATTTAGTAATTCACTCCAACTGGCTGTGTCTGACACAGGGTGCTTGATGAAGGGTACATGAGTAAGTGTGTACTTTCTTTCTAGTCTCTGTTGAAACATTGGAGAGGGGGCCACTCAGTGGCTGAAAGCTAAGACCAAAGACCAATAAGACAAGATCTGAAATCCAGCTGTCCTACTACCGCTGGTGCCAGTGCCCTGTCTGTAAAACATGGGTAATAGTAGTGCCTACCTCACACTCACAGGACTAAAGCACTTGGCTGGGCTTGGCACATAACAAGTACTCAAGTACTGAACTGGTAGCCCTGATCCAGTTACCATATTTTTCTGTGTAAGCGCTTATGCATCTACACTAGATGTTGACAGGAAACTGCTCCATGAGGTAGACATCAGACTGCTATCAGCCGCTCTTCTCCTTAAGCCAACTGGAGCCCTCCACCCCAACCCCCACCCCGATATACTCCCCTTCTGCCCATGTGGTGGAAGCGAAACAACTTAAAAAGCTTTGCATTTGGAAACTGGAAAGCAGATGCCTAGAGCAGTGGCTGCCTCTGTTTGAATGCACATTGAAATCAGTTTTCTAATGCCGCCTTTATAAAAATGAGTTAAGCGATCCATTGACATATCATTATCACATTCTGAAGTTAAACAGCCACAGGACCTATGAACTCTCATCATGCAGTTAATTATTCCTGGATTTTTCTGTGCTCTTAAAACATATTTTATTTATTTAACCATCCCCTGGGAGCACTGGCTGCCTTTGTCCCCATGACAAGACCAGTGGTGTAAAACCTATGCATCTGTCAGATTTCCCCATGTGCAGCATAATTGCCTGATTTCCATTTGAAAGTACAGCCCTGACATTACAACTACATAGACCCACCAATGATAACAATGATGTGCTGACACCTACAAGGCGATGAGGGTTCGGAGGACATAATGCCAAACACACCCTCGCCTTCAGATGGACCAGGCCTGAATCTACAGCTGCAGTGAAGTGGTCCTTGGGAGCAGCCCCACCAACAAAAAAGAATAAGTAAAGGAAATCAACAGATTAGCATCCGTGTGAGTCTGGCGGAGCCAGATGGCTCTCTGTGAAAATGGAGCTGCCCTGCTTTCTCCCTGTAACCCCAACCAGCAGACAGCAAGCCTGCTAAGAAGGGAGAGTAATGATCTCATTCCTCGGCCAGGCACATATAAAATTTGCCTTCTTTCTGTCACACACAACTCAAGCTGAAAGAAAGCTGGAAAAGAAGAAAGGGTGAAAAAGAAGGGGTGGGGGAGGTTGGGTTGTTACAAAGAATGAGCCAGTCATGGCCCAGCGGAAGGGTGAGATGCCAGCCCCTGGCCAGGCCCAAACATTCGAAAACAGGACTCAGATGTCTACAAAGGAAGGAGAAAGAGGAGGCAACAGGCCCTGACAGATCCTTATCCCTCTGCTCTCGGCCATGAACTCCACCTCCAGAGGCTTGGTGTGTGAGAGGCTGAGAGGTGGGACAGCACCAGCTGACGGCACCACGGGAGGAAGTTCTGGACTCCCTTGGGGAAGGATGAGGGACAGTTTTTAAGTTCTTAGCAATGAAAATCTCCATCTCTCTTCATGGGCTGGAGGCCTATGAATTTGTAATGGTCTGGCCTGCTAGACCAGATCAGAAGCCAGACCAGCCATCTGCTTGGATCAAAGTCTGCCCTGCCCCTGGGCTATGCCCTGGGGTGGAGGAAGCTGAGGGGCTTGGAGCCAGACAGGGTTTGGGGTAAAATGAATGTAACTGGGTTTCAGTGGAGGGAGATGCCTCTCCTGGAAGGTCCTAAGGCTGGAGCAGAGCTCAGCCTGGAGTCATCCTGCCTTCTCGGCTGAGCAAGGCATTTACTTCTCATAAACAAGTCTGTTATCTGGAAAGACAGCCAGAGGCCCCGCTGAGGGACATGAAGCAGACACCAGAGGCTGGAGTTAGAGCACTGGCAGAGGCTGCAGAGGGGCAGACATCCTAAGAGCTTCTCCGCATGCTCAGTGGATATTCACATACTCAGGGGTTTCAGAAAGGTGCATCCAAGAGAGAACGCTCCCCGGGAGCCTCAGGGGGTCACAGAGCACACCAGCAGCTGCCTGGGTTCCCTGGGCACCCGAAGTTGGTCTCTACCGTGTTTGTTCCAGAGTAAATAGTAGGCTCCAGGGGACACCAAATGCAGGACACAGCCATTCGTTTACATGGGAAATGATTATTTCAATCATAAAAAAACATTGAACAAAATCCTCTCCGTTTTCAACCAGGGCTAGGGCACCTGCTTCACAAGGCCTGGCAGCCTCAGCACAGCTGGCAGCTGGGAGCCGAGGCCCCGGGTTCCTGCTCTCTTCCTTCCACTTCACCAAACAACTGCTTTGGTCTTCATCTCACGGGCAATGCTTCCGCCTTACAGAGTTCAGTCCCGGTTTGAGTTCCTGCTCATTATTGGGCTGAAGGACTTGGAAGAAAGCATACAGGAGAAGTAAATAAGAATCGTCTTTTCTTGCCCCTACTTTAGCAGGGAGACCACTTGATAGCAACATTTTAAAAAATGAAAAGTACTGCTTTACTTTTAAAGATGCTTACTAAGTGTGGGTAACTCTTTTAAGCGCTTTGTATATATTTCATATAATCCTCATGACATCCCTATGAGGCAGGTTCTCTGATCATTCCCATTTTACAAAGGGGACATTGAGGCACAAAGATGTTAAACAACTTTTCCAAACTCACACGTCTGGTAGATGGTAGAGTCAGAATTCAAACCTGGTTCCACCTGACTCCAGGGTCCATACCTTCAGGCTATTCTTCCCTTTTTGATGCTGTAATCACATAAGGAGCATGTGTCCTGCCTAAAGCTATTCACCAGTACCAGTGGCGTGATCTCAGGCCACTAAATCTCCCCGAGTTTCTGTTTCCTCATCTGTCAAGTATCGGGAAGAGCTGTCTTATTACTGGGTTGTTGCCAGGAACAGAAATAAAGTGTAACATGCGTGCAAGGCCAGATGTGGTAGGTGGTCAATAAATGTTAGTTCCTGTTATTGTAACACATTCATCTTTGGACTCTTGTATTTTAATGACTACAACACACACACCACACACACACACAAAAAAACCACACACACACATACACGCACACAGATAAAACACACAACCCCCCCAGACACACACTCAGACAAAAACAGAAAACAAACAAACAAAAAAAACCACCTGTGTGGTAGGTGGGGCAGCTGCCACTAGCACATTTTATAGCGGCTGAAACTAAGACACCAAGCCATCAGGTGGTGCAGTTTGGACAAGAACCGTATCTATTGACTCAGCACTTTGCGCGTGGTCGAATCTGGAGGCTGTAGCCCTGTGGGACTATGGGCCACAGCTGCCTATTTCTAGAGACAAGACACAGGCGCTATCTAGAAGAATGAATCGAGTTATTCAACTCTCATCACCTTTCCTTCATCTCCTGCCCCTGGGATTGGCTGGGGATAGAGTCAGGTCCTGCCCATTCCATTCTAGGAAGAGCTGAAAGTTAAGCCTCTGGAGAAAAGTAGGGACCTAGCAAACATGAATCAAAATTTTGTGTTCCCTTAAGATTTTCTTTATTACCAGGTACCAATATATGTACATACGCATATTTTTCCCAAACACTAAGGACAGCTGCATAGTGCATAGATTATCGCACTGCAGCCCTCTCCCCACGCCTCACACTTCAGAGAACATTTCTGACCCTCTCCCTGGAGGTGGTCCCATGCCGGCCTCGGGAAGCAGCGCAGGAGCGGGCTGTGCCATCAAGGAAGCCCGCCAAGGGCCTGGGCGTCTGGCTGCGCTCTGCCTTGATCCCCTCTCTCTCCTAATTCTGCCCTTCCTGTGATTTTCACATTTTCTCTCCCACTTTACTTTCAGGACATCTGTGGGGAATGCAATGTTTGCTCTATTGCTTCATGCAGTTTCCAAGGCTGGGAATGAAAATTATTTCCTGGCTGAGTGCCTGTCACATCCAGGCTGTGTTGTAGGGCGATTCAAAAACTGGGGGTCTGGACCCGGACCGCCTTCCCCTCCCGCCTCGACCCTCACCCCAACACCACCATCACCCCCTTCCCGTCCCCACACCTCTCCCCTTTCCCCACCCAGGTGTCGGACCAGGTAGTCCCCACTTCCATCCTGCACCCCTTCTTCCCCCTGCCCCCTGTACCATGAACACAAGAAAGAATTAAATAAAAATAAATAAAAATAAACTGGGGGTCTGGGTCTCCTTCTCCCCTCTCCCTAACCCCATCATCATTTAAAACAAGACACTGCATGGAATGAGCTCCAAGGCCCAAAGTCAGGGTGTCCTCTGAAGTGGCCGGGCACTGGGGCTTTTGCTCAGAGGCAGGGCTTCAGTGGATCTGTAGTGATGGGAGCTGAAAGGCATTCACTCATGTCGGAAGAAAACAGAAACAACCTCACAGCCAAACTTGTGACCTATGAGAACGATCAAGACCCAAACTCAAGGTATAAGGGTTGGCTTTGACCGGAGACTATGAAAGCACATTTTCCAAACTTGTCGTGATTGTGTTTCATTTGTAGACTTTTATTCTCAAAGGGACAGTGATGCAGCTTAAGAAGTTTTGAATGAAAAGAAGTTACTTTGTTACCATAAAACTGAGTAGGGGGGAAATTACGTCAAGGGGTTCCCTTGCCCTCTGTTACAGTAGAGCACAGAAACCAGAGGGCAGAGTGTCATTAACGAAGGGGTGTGTCTTTGTCTGATCTGAAGACTGTTCTCTGTCAGCGTCCTCCACAGAGTCCTGTCCGGACACTGGACTCCCTCCAGGCATCCATTCCTCAGGATCTGAAACAAGACAGAGGGGTGAGTGAATCAGTCAAGCCCTGGACGGGTCTTTGCAGTCAGGGGTGTCTGCCTAAGCCAGGCCCCAGTGTGGGCACCATGGGCTTTCCTCCCCGCCTCCTGGGCAGGAGCTCATCTTCGCAGCCCAGGCCAAAGAGGTGCATACGGATCTCAGCCGTGTTGCTACATCATTTTTTCTCATTCCACACTGTGACATCTTGTTGGTCACATACCAAATCTTTCCCTGTCCATAACTCACATAAGAGCACCGAGCATCCAGACTTGCTGCTCTGCGACTGTCCACAGGGTGGGGACCTTTTGTTCTGCCAAGGGCCATTTGGATATTTATACCATCATTCCCAGGCCATACAAAACAATCAACTTAAAAATTACCCTGCTGGCCCTGACCGGTTTGACTCAGTGGATGCAGCATTGGCCTTCGGACTGAAGGGTCCCGGTTTCGATTCTGGTCAAGGGTATGTACCTTGGTTGCAGGTACATTCCCAGTGCGGGGTGTGAAGGAGGCAGCTGATCGATGGTTCTGTCTCACTGATGTTTCTAACTCTCTATCCCTCTCCCTTCCTCTCTGTAAAAAAATCAATAAAATATATTTAAAAAATTATCCTGCTGAATTTGGCCAAACATTTAACTAACCACCCTTATTCCCTTGCCAGGGCCAGACTAAATGACTTTGCCGGCCTTATACTGCCCTGGGCCGGACATTCCCCACCCCTGAAGGCGTCTGCACATCAACAGCACAGAGGCAAATGCTCATACCCAGCATGGCCACTGCTCCTTATTACCACCTCTGGGCCTCATTTGTCCTCATCTGTAAAGTGGGAAAATAATGATTACACCTGCCTCCCCGGGTCATTGGATAATTAAATTAGAATCCAATTATTAGATGATGTATAGAAAGTGATTAGCACAGTGCCCCACATAGAGTACACACTCAAAGTTGCCTGTTCTTAATTCTCAGGATGGAAAGGCGACCCGGGAGAAAGCGCTAGAAAAGCTCCTGGATCTGAGAGCCACAGCGAGGAGGGAGCGAGAGGACTCAGAGAAGGAGTGAAACAGGCCTGGATGGAAGACACTGTCTCCACCTCCTGCTCTCCCTGCAGTTTCTCTTGGAAAGGTCAGCATCTAAGATTTTAAAGTCATATAGCATTCTCTCTTCTTTGTTTTATACTAACCATTGTTCCGGAGACATTCCAGTTCAGAGAGGCTCACATGTTCTATTTGAGGCTCTAGTGTGCTAATTGTCTACTAGTTTTATTACTTCAAACACTCTTTATTCCTTTCACGTGAAAGTACAGAGTTTATTATAGTACTGGTTTTCTTTGAGCTGTAAACAATATTATAATTTTAAAAGGAATTAAATTTTCAAACATAGAAACAGGCAAGATGATAAGGACAGGATGTTTGAAAAGTTTGAGATCAGTTTGGTTTTGGTATTGTAAATAAAGAAAAAAAGGGAGTTCATTGCAGATAGAAATGTAATTTTTTTTTATTGAGAAGATATAGCTGTCTTCCTCCAGGTATATAAATGTTCATCAATACTCCATCCAACACCTCTCTGTGCCTCAGTTTCTCCATCTGTAAAAGGGGACTAAATAATATATCTATTTCTCACTCAACTCACAGAAATGTTAATAGGACATATGAGAGAAAATATCCACAGAATTTGTTTGTTTTGTGTCTTTGTAATTTTACCAGGTGTTGAGGGTTACCCTAATGAAAATAAAAACAACCAGAAGGGGTTGGAGTTCCTAAGAAAAAAAGGAGGAAATATAGCAAAGAAAACTTTGCCTTCACCTATCAACACTCAGGGCCTAAGTCCAATGTGTGCCTACTGCCAGACAGCACTAGGATTTCTTTGTAACCAAGATGAGTAATCTATTTTCTGGCTTAACCTCTCACAAAGAATTCTAGAAGTAAACCCAACACTAGAAAATCACATTTTTCACTTCTCTTAGTCTCCCCTTTATTCAACACTTTCTATTTTGTTTGTTTTTTCCCTTCTAATTTATCTTCTCAAAAATTTTCCACTTAGCTTTCCATTACTAGTTTATTTCTCTCACTTCCACAGCATATTTTTCTCTCTTCTCACCTGGCCATTTTTCATTTTCTTGTTTGTACCTTATATGTGGTCCTTCTTCTCCATTTCTACTCCCATTTTTCTTACATTTTATTAAATTAATTTTCCTCTTTCCTTTTCACCCCTGGAGGAAAACTTTCCTGGTCAACAGGGAGAAAAAGATGATGTGCTAGGGTTGTGTTGGGAAGAGAACTAAGATGGCACGTTGAAATCTGGAAAGGCCAACTATGACTCCATCAATGCGAGTCAATGCCGCCTGACAATTCAAAGCAGACTTGGTCAGCCCAGATTTGAAGACTCTCTTGAAATTTCTACCCGTACATATTTGACATTTTAACCCCAATCTAATTCCACAATCCAGATGGTGGAAGAATTTCCTTGTTTACTTGAAATGAATTCTCACACATCATCAGTTGCTCCCACAAGATCATTGTAGGAAGGAAGTATATATATGTACACATTGCTCACCACCCTCTAAGGTTGCCTAATAGTGCCATCATTTTCCTATACTAAATGCTCATTGTGCACATTGGGAAATGTTGCCTTCTGCTTAATTAAGTTTTATGGTTCATTGAGAATTAAAATGTGCATCATCCATAGATTACTGATATCTAGACATCTGGAATAATCTAAATACCTAAGCTAAATTGAACAAGATTAACCATTCTTTGAAAATTCAGAGGAAACTTCAGGACTTACGGAATAGCAGGGTCCTTGCAGGTATGTTGTAAATGAGCAGACATGAAAGATAACTGGGTTTCCATTGTTGCAAGGTCACTGTGGCTTTTGATATGTGACAGCACAAGTCGCATGGGAAATGAGTGTACCATGTGAAGCACATGCATCTTTTAAAAATGTCCCTCCTCTGCCCTAACCGGTTTGGCTCAGTGGATAGAGCATCATCCTGCAGACTCAAGGGTCCCAGGTTAGATTCCAGTCAAGGGCATGTACCTTGGTTGTGGGCACATCCCCTGTAGGGGGTGTGCAAGAGGCAGCTGATTGATGTTTCTCTCTTATCGATGTTTCTAACTCTTTATCCCTCTCCCTTCCTCTCTGTAAAAAAATCAATAAAATATATTTTTTAAAAGAATTATAAAAAATAAAATGTCTCTCCTCTGTTTTGAAATATGTTTACATGTTCAAAAGAAAGTCATGACCTGCCAAGTTACAGAACACTGTATATGTGACAATCCCAATTTTGTAAGAAAAAGTATATATGTGTATACATACACATGCATAGTCACACACACAAGTCTGGGAAGTTAGGCACCAAAATTTTGATAGTAGTCTTTCTGATGGCATTACTGATGCTTTTGCTGTCATAAAGTATTTGATTTGGGGTTATAATAAGGGATTCTTATATTGGCAATTAAAATAATTTCTTGTGAATTCTGTGCCTTTTTCTAAACTCCTAGAGATAATAAGATATGGGAAACCACCTTCTGGTTTCAATATGACTCTCCATCATATTGAGTGGGGGGTTGGCTTGAGCCTGAAGTCAGACCTGCGGTTGAGTTGTCTCAGTTGTCTAGGCTTCACCCCTCCCAGTACTTCCCAGCACGGGGGCTATGGTTGGGCATCCTGCCCCTCTGTGCCTCCAGCCTGGCCCTCTCCTGGTCTTTATTCTGTTTGCTCTCCACGTGTGCTGAACATCTTCTATCCTTTCACTTGGTTCTGTCTGGGTTAATTTTATAATAAATCCACCTGCTCTGGGGAAAGGGCAAAGTTGACCACATAAGAGGTGTGCACAGAGAAAGGAGCCATGAATTCTAAAGTGATATTTTTGGAGGAAAACTCCACCAGCAGGAAAATTTTATCCTAGGAATAAAATGGGTGCAATGGATTCCCCAGCTTTCAAGAGTGGTTGCCATTCTAGAATCACCCACCCCCTTGCCTCCTATGTCTACTCACAGGCAAAAGAAGCCATACTCTGGAGGACTAGTTCTCCAGCATTCAGAAGCCCCTGCATTCTCTAGAGATCAGAGAGGCCACATTCTTGTCCTGCTGTCACCTGCACCTTCTCCTAAGGGTTTTACATGTCCTTGGGGTCTATCCAACGTCACCTGTGCTCAAAGTTGGGCCTGTAGCACCTGGCACTAGGCTGAAGTCCTGACTTCCACCTGCATTGCCTTCTGCCTGCTGATCTAAAGCCCCTTTGTGCAGCAGATCATTCTTATTTTTTTAAATCTTTATCCAAGGGTATTTTTTAATTGATTTTTAGAGAGAGGGGAAGGGAGAAAAAGAGAGAGAGGAACATCAATCGGTTGCCTCCCATATGAGCCCTGACTGGGGATCAAACCTGCAACCTACGTATGGCCCTGATCAGAAATCTAACCACATTTTGGTGTAGGGGATGACACTCAACGAACCGAGGCACTCAGGCAGGGCTCATTCTTATTATTTTAAACTCCTGTAGTACCTCTTAGAGTTTTGTGCCAAGACTCATGGATTTGTTAAGTGAATGAATTCTCAACAATAGTGTCCCTAAGTGATTAAGCGGCTGTCATTCCTGACATGTCTTCCGCACTTTACAGTTTTCAGAGGACATGTAATATCTCATCCAGTACTCAAAGTTACCCCAGAAAGCAGGCTGTTGAAAAGCTGAGACGAGGGGCCCAGCCCTAGTCTATGGCCTCAGCCCTCAGAATGAGAGAAATAAAGCATCTATAGAACATTACTGTGTTAACAGCTGAACTCCTAGAGAGACTGAGGTTAAAAACAGCTATGCCATTCATCAGCCCCAAGTAGAAAAGGTCAGGAGGAGTTAACAGCCAGCCACACTTAGAAAGGCCTCAGAAAGGCTGTTGAGATGTTGAGACTAGGGGTGAAGGCTCCTTAACCTGGCTCCAAGCCAGCTGGACCCAGGTCATCGGACACGTCGGGGAAAAGCACTTGTATTGTCAAGACCGTGCAAAGCGAGGAGCAAGGACCTGGCAATAGTGACCACAAGTGCATCCAAGAATCAGGGGGATTACAATTAGTGGGAAAGTTCTTCCTGTTGAGAAAACAGAGTCAAATTTGGAGGAATTGGCAACTCCCTCTTCCCCAGCAGGCAGACTGCTAACCCTTAACCTCAGTCAGGAGAGGGACCCTCCCCACTACTATCCACCAGAGGAACAATTAGAAGTTGGTGAAGAAGTCCTCCAAACGTGAATCCAGCAAGTGGACACCCTGGGCCTATGATTTATAGGGAGGGGTCACTAACAGAGGGGCCAGGGCTACTTGCCTAAGTGCTCTATGAAGGTCAGCCTGGAACCCATTACTATTATCGCTGGGAAAATCAGTTAGGAGACAAGTGGAAGAAGCTGAAACTTGAAAAAGACACTAACAGGGGTCTGGCAGATGCCGGTAGAGCCTGCCAGCGGGGACAGCTGGAAGACCAATTTTTTAGTCACTGCTGAAAGGTGGTTGCTCAAATATCCAAGTCAACACACTGATTTCACTCTGGCTCAATACTCCCCTTTAATTGCATGGGGAGTCTCTCCACAGAGATGATCTAACACCCAAATACGAAGTTCAGTGAAAGGAAAGCATGTTATTGAAGTGCAAATGAGGCCCTGGGTGCAGCCTGCAGGCCTGGGTCCCACTGGAGCTTTCCCTATTGCCCCAGCTGATGGGCAGACACTAGATGGGCCTCCTCTTTAGAAAAAGCTGAAGGAAGGGGTGAGCATCCCATCTCAGCTGGCCCTCAAGAGGGGTCCATGGGGTGTGCTCCTGCCTCCACTGCAGCTGTGTGTGCTGCCACGACCCTGAGACCTCACAGGAGCAAGAGTCCTCACAGGGGAGCAAGGCTGGGAAGAGCCTGCTTCCCATACCAGGGAGCCAAGTCAGAGGGAAATGCCCCTGGAGAGCGGTCATAAGTTTGTCAACCAGGTAACATAGCCTGTGAGGTTTGTGGCAGATGTGAACAGTGAGCTGAGCCTGGAATGTTTTCCCTACTGCCTAGTGCCCGGGAAACAGGCAGATCTCTGAGGTAGCAAGATCTAACAGCCATTTAATTTGGGAGTCCTGACAGGTTTGGGCTACTGGTACAAACACTTTCCCATAATGACGGCCAGGTGGGGGCCAGGCGGAATGGCCCTGGGGCTGCGGGTGAGGGTGGGGGCTTCTGCAGTGACCCTGGCAGCCTTCACACACCTCATAGCTAAGTATGACATTATCAGATCTAGTCAAACCCCAGGAAAACTGGGACCTAAACCTCGATAAAAGGCCGGGCGCTGAGAGCAGGTGGTACAAAACCTTCCAGGCTGAATTCTGTGTCTGCTGCCAACCATTAGAGATAAGGAAGAAGCCTGTATCATGTTAAATTCAAACTCAAATTACCTGGGGGAGTTGTTAAAGCAATTCTGACTCGGAAGATCTGGGTTTAGATAGCTAAAGTGAGGCCCAGCGGCCCACTGGCTTGTTTCTCATTTCTCCAAGCCTCTGGCTCATGTTGCACTTTCTATCAGTCCCTAAAGTATGTCAGCTACTCCATATTAATGCATCTGCCAGCCATACCCAATAATCAGAAACCTGTTCAAATGGGGCCCATCAGAGAGAAGCGTGGCTGGGCCATTGTGAAGCCAAGCAGTGCAAGTGCAGCAGCCTCCCACTTGGGGTAAATGAGATCATTTTGGTCTGTTACTCAGAGGGCTCGCGTGGCCATGGTCTGCCCCACACAAACAAGCCTGAAGATCAAGTCTTATTTCTCCCACTTACGAGTTGTGGGCTGTCACATAAACTATATGGCCTTTCCGAACTTCTAGTTTCTTACCTGAGAATAGCCATGGACTAATTCCATGCTGTAACAGCACTGACGGCTATCGGGGCCTGAGCACTCTGAGGAGCACGCAACTGCAGGAAATGCCTCTGGGTAAGGGCACGGAGTCCACTTGGAGCTTCGAGCTTCCCAGAATCCAAGGTTCCACCTGACTCCAGATCAGGAGCAGGAAAGCTGCGCTCGGTCTCCTCTCCCCAGAACTGCACAGAAGGGTGCTGATCATTCCCTCAACCTCAGGCACCAGATCAAACTAGAGAGAAGTCTTCAGGTATCCGGGCAATGACCAACGCCAAGGGCTCAAGTGACACTCAATCTAAGAGACATTGTCTAATAAAAGTAACAATAGCTAACTCCTTATATGAATTATTAAACTGTTCTAACTCTTCACATGAATTCTCCACTGTCTTATGACACTTTCTCAGTGACCATGGATGGTTTTTGAAAAATCCCTGGGATGCTGTTCTCTGTAACAGACATACACTGCTGCCTTGTCTCAAAACTTCACTCCATTTGGGTCATTTAAGGTGGGGTTTCCAGAAAGGGAGAGGGTGGCAGGGGCTGCACAACCCAGAAAGGAGAGGTGTGGGGGTGCTGCTGCTGCAGGGACTCATTCTGCAGGCCCTCCCTTGCCCTTCATCATTTCCTGTGACCCACCCTCAAAACCCAGCTGTGCCCGAGAACGGCTCCCATCCCACCTGAGGGAGCAGAGTGGCTCACCAGGGCAGCTAACAGCAGCATGAATTGGAAGAAACTTCCCCTCCCTCCCACCTTCAAGGGCAAACTGGGAAAGGGGATCATGGAGCCAACTCTTTGTGGCAGTGCCCGGGATCTGAGTTCTCTATGAAGCACCACAGCGTGGCAAGGCGAGGAGGTCGCCCGCACTTCCCATTAGGAGGCACACAGTGAAGGGAGGGTGCAGAGCAACTTCATTTAGTGGGGCTGTGGAGACTATTCGTTTTTCTGAGCATTAGAGATACTCAGAGGGGCCCCCCTGGGACAGTTTGGGTGGGAAGGTAAGATCACAGGGTTGGCAAAGCATAAAAAAACTTACTCAAAATGCAGTAAGCAGCTAGTCAAAGGCTTCCGGCCCAGGACCCCAAACTCTGCACAGGCTGTGCCGTTCTGGCTCTTTCCTGTCTCCCAAGAGCCACGCACTCTGAGCCCGCAGCCCTCTCCATGCAGCACAGCGCTGGGCTTCGCCGCTGCTCTCAGCACTCACCCTGGGCTGTGTCTCTCTGCGGGAGCAGCTGCCTCTGTCTGCGTACCTCATGACCTTTGTGAAGGCTATAGTTTTGCTGTCTTGACTTTCTGGAGCACTAGCTTCTGCCAAAAAGCATGAGGAGAGGGAAAAGGGAGGAAGGTGACAGGTTCCAGTGTGAGGAAAGCCTGTTCCAGAGCCCCTGAAGCTGAGGAGCAGAGGAAGACTCTGGATCCCTCTCCAGCCGCAGGAGAGGAAAAGCTCATTTCTAGGGCAGGGAAAAACCTTGAAAACAAAAGTCTGAGAGACCCTGAGACTGCCCACCAGCTTGGTTCAAGGAATAGCATAACATCCAGGATGCAAGGGAAGAGCGTTCAGGGCAAAATGGCTGCACTGATTCTCTGGAGCTGTTACCGAAAGGAAGGTGACAGTGTGGTCGTGGGGAGGGCTGACACCCACACTGACTCTGCAAACTGAAGGACCATGCTAAACATGTCTGACATGGTCAGAAGGAAAAACATTCACACTCCTAATGAGGCTTCTCTTCTCAGCTTACCTTTGTGATCAAGCAGAGGTTGAGGTCTCCCCATGATCTCATCCTCTGAGGCATTCAAGTTCTGGATCAGAAAGTATGTGGTCATCTTCCCTTTTCCTTTCACTTCGATTTCACCTCTCTTAATTATTTCAAACCCTTGGTTTTCCAGGGCTCTGCACAGGGCGGAAATAAATGCACCAGATATCAAAGATCACAGGTCTGCAACAGGAGAGTTGGCTGCAATGCGACGGATAGTGAGAGGAGACGTCTGAGGCTCAGGGCACACAGCAGAGGAGTGGGACTCTGAGACATCAGTAGGGCCTGCTAAAGGGGGGAAAGAGGCAGGAGAGGGGGAAGAGGGAGGCATGAGTTCAGACATCTGAACAGGGTGCCAAAGGGAGAGGGAGAACACAGGAGACCCACCAAAACGCTGTGACCTGATCACCACCTCTCCTCCCTCTAGCACACGGCTCAGACCCGCGGCCCTCACACCTCTATAACCACATCCCAATGCCTGTGTGTGCACCATCTGCATGGTTCTGAAACAAGGGGCTCCTAGGAGATCAGCCCTCTTCTCTCCACCTTCTCCAAGTCCCCAATATACCCCCAAGGTGCATCCTAACAACCCAAGATACTCCTTGATTTCTGACTGCCAAGGAACCCAGGAAGGAGATAAAAAGGGGACCATGAAAAGAGACAGAGTTATTGAAAAACTATAAAATGTTTATTTATTAACTGGCTGCTGAGAGCTATTGGATAAGAACCACAGAACAGTGCAAACTAGAATTGTTTCCAATTCATGGTCAGTTGCCTCAACCAGGTCTCAGTACTCATCAACCTTCCTTGTCCTGGACCAGTTTCATGGAGGTTTCAGACATTTACCATGCTCCTCAATTTCCTTCATTTGGCACCTTCTCTCCTCACCCTCAAGCAGCTGGCTGTGCCTCCTAACTTGTGATCTGATTCATCTATGAAATTTTAATCATTATAGGTGAGACCCAGCAACTTCTCATCTCATTGGTCACATCCACCCTTTTCCCCAGTCTCGGAGGGTGAGGCATCTTGTTCAAGGGCACCCCATCCATGCTTCCGTACCCCCTCCTCAGGCCCAGCTCTCCCTCATCTTCAGCTCCCTCTCCATCTGCATCCTCCCCTCAGCCTGTAAGCATGCTAAGGTCTCTTTCATCCTAAATAAAAACAAAAAAAACCTTCTCCCTTGATTCTATCCTGCTTTAATCCCAAAGAAATGCTCTCTTCTTTTTACCCTTCAACCCATAATCCAATGTCTATCCCCACAATTCTATTCTACCACAACTTCTGAAAATGTCCCCCAAAACCTCTGGTGAATATTTTTCAGTCCTGTTACTATATTTGTCATGTTTGTTCAATTTCTCCCCCAAAAAAATATCCACAAGGGCACGTCTCTCCCTGAACTTCCATGTCTGGTTCTTTTCTGCTTCTTCCACCTCATACCCGGGCCCCTCTTTCTCCACCTGCCGCTGTTCTTTTCACTCTGCATCCTTCCCCAGCTGATTTTAACTCTCATGGCCTAATTACTATCTATGTGTTGCTTACTCCAAGTCTGGACCAGATTTCATTCATCCATTTCATTGCACCTTTACCTAGATGTTCCACAGTTCCTTTGAATTCAACACTCCCACACCTGAACTCGCCATCTCCTGCGATGACTAGGACTCCCTCTTACTTGTCCTATTTCAGATGGTGAGGTTCAAGTCCTGGTCACCCAAGGTGGAGACCGGGAGACATTTGAGGCATCTCCCTCTTTCTCATTCTCTATTTTCAGTAATTACCAAGTTTAGCTGATTTTACCTTCCCCTAAGTTCCCACTGCCAATGTCTGATTCAAATCAAACTCCTAACGCGTCTTCTCTTTCCTGTTTCTTGATGCTCATATCTGTGTTACTTGGTTTTGAGTGGAGAGCTCAAACAGGACCCTGGCCTTGCCACTGTCTGTGCTCTCACCCTCCTTGGGGGCTCTCCCTCGCCTACTGTGTAAGCCCTAGCCACTCAGTAAGCTAAACTGTTTATAAATCTCTGTACTGATTCTATCTCGGTGTTTATCCTGCTTGTTTTTTATTTTCAGTACACCAATTTGAGCTAAATCCTACTCTGGAACTCCTTGCTCAAGATTCCACTCAGGAACATCCTCTTCCACAAAGAATTTCCTTCTTTTTAGGGCACCTTGCCCCGTCACACACACTAATTCCCTCCAGGCCTGACCCCTTGGGTTGTTTCCAGGCTCTTCTCCTTCCTAGCCTACCTGTGACCTGAGGCAACTAGTTACTAAACCTTTAGTGCCTGATTTTTTTTCATCTTTGGATAAGAATAATAATAGTATATTTTCATAGAATTGTTATAACAATAAATGAACTAACATATGTAAAAAAACTTGGGACAGAATGTGACCTCTTGTAAGTTCTCAAAAAACCATAAGTATCATTTTATGTGTATCTTTATCATTTATCACACTTTAAAAATAATGTTCTGTGGATACTTCTTACTTATTCCACTAGACTGAGGGTCAGCAAATTTTTGTTATAGAAGAACAGATAGCACCCCAGCCCATATGTCTCAGTGGTTGGGTATCAACTCATGAATCACTGTTCAATTCCCGTCACCATTCAATTCCCACTCAGGGCACATGCCCTGGTTGCTGGCTCCATCCCCAGTAAGGGGCATACAGGAGGCAGCTGATCAATAATTCTTTCTTATCATTGATGTATCTATCTCTCCTTCTCCTTCCTCTCTGAAATCAATAGAAGATATTTTAAATAAACAAACAAACAGATAGTAAATATTTTTGGCTTTGTGGACAGTACAGTCTTTCACAACTACTCAACTCTACTGTTGTAACATGAAAACAGCCATAGACAGTGTGTAAATAAGAACATGGCTGTGTTCTAGTAATACTTTATTTATAAAAATAAAAATGAAGTGGCAGACTGGATTTAGCCTCTGGGCTATTCTTTTGTAATATTAAATATACATCTAGACTTTATGCTCCTTGAGAGCAAAACTATCTTATAGCAGAGACTCAACGATATCTATTGTCTGACTCAATGTCTTCTGTAAGCTAGTGTGGCGTGGAAGAGAAAACATGTGTTTCCTCCACTACCCCATCTCCTGACTGCTAGGCCCTCTGTAAGTTCTGGAAGGAGAAGGGACAAAGGAGAGCATGAGTGAGTGGTTACCTGTAGGCTGTGGGGCTGAGGTGCACTTTGTCAGGAAGCCCATGACTTTCCATCCTAGAAGCTGTGTTCACAGTGTCACCAAACAAGCAGTACCGGGGCATCTTGTCCCCCACGACACCTGCTAAGACTGGTCCAGTATGAATCCCTACTCTGATCTGTAAAGAGAGAACTTCACTGAAAAGAGACCATCAAATATTTTTGCTCTTATTCTTAAACTGTGGAATAATTTACACAAAATAAAAGATCTTAAGTGTTTCAACAAATGCATATATCCTATATCCACCATCCAAAATAAATTATAGATTAGCTATTATAGGTCTTATAAAATATGTTGGACTTCTTCCAGTTCAGTTCTATCCTCTCAACAGAGGCAATCACCTTCTTATTTCTTTGACCATAGATTAATTTGCCTGTTCTAGAACTTCACATAAATTGTATTAGATAGTACTAGAGGCCCGGTGCACAAATTTGTGCACCAGTGGAGTCCCTCGGCCTGGCCTGTGGGATCAGGCTGAAACTGGTTCTCCAACATCCACCAGATTTCGAGAGGGCACAGGCCAGGCCAAGGGATCCTACTGGTGCATGATTGGGATCGGGGAGGGACATGGGAAGTTGGCCAGCTGGGGAGGAGCTGAGGGAAGGCTCCAGGGGATGTCTGCGCATCTTGCTCAGTCCCAATTGGCCAGACCCCAGCAGCAAGCTAACCTACCAGTTGGAGCATCTGCCCCTAGTGGTCAGTGCATGTCATAGTGAGCAGTTGAGCAGCTTTAGCATATCATTAGCATATTGTACTTTGATAGGTTGAATGGCTGACCAATCGACCAGACACTTAGCATATTAGGCTTTTATTATATAGGATATCCTGTTTTGAATCAGGCTTCATTTATGCAACATAATGTCTTTGAGATCCACCATATTGTTGTATGTACCAGTTGTTCATTCCTTTTTTAAAAAAATACTTTATTGATGTAATACTTTTTTTATACTTTATTGATTTTTTACAGAGAGGAAGAGAGATGAGATGGATAGAGAGTTAGAAACATCGATGAGAGAGAAACATCAATCAGCTGCCTCTTGCACACTCCCTACTGGGGATGTGCCTGCAACCAAGGTACATGCCCTTGACCGGAATCGAACCTGGGACCTTTGAGTCTGTGGGTTGACGCCCTATCCACTGAGCCAAATCAGTTAGGGCTCATTTCTTTTTTGCTCAATACTATTCTAATGTAAGACTATGTCACAATTTATTTATTCAGTCTCCTATTCCCAAACATAAACATGAGGTTATTTCCAGTTTGAAGCTGTTAGGAACATTCTTGTACTGATCCTTTTATGGACATACATTTTCATTTTTCTCAAGTAAATACCCAGAAGTGGAATTTCCAGGTCACAGGGCAGATATATATTTAATGTTTCCAAAGGAAAAAAGAAAGAAAGAAAAGAAAAAGAAACTTTGCCCAGAAACTCTCCAAAGTGAAAACCATTCTATATTCCTATCAGCAATGTGACAATTCCATTTGTTCTTCAGTCTGACCACCATTTGGTCTTATAGTGGGTGTGAAATGACATCTCATTGTGGTTTTAATTTGCTTTTCCCTGATGGCTAATGATGCTAAACACATTTTCATGTATGTATTGTGCATTCATATATCTTTTGTGAAAAGTCTTTTCAAGATTTTTGTTCATTTAAAAAAATTTAGTTGTTTATCTTTTATTGTTAATACATGGGAGTTCTATATATATTTAGATATGTAATATATACATTATAAATATTTGTTCCATTTTGTGATTTTATATTCAATTTCTTTAATATACAGAAATGTAAAAATTCTAAGAACATATTGGTTCATTAGGTCTGCCATAACCAAATACTACAAACTGAGTGGCTTGAACAACAGAAATTTACTTTCTCACAGTTCTAGAGACCGGACGTCCAGGATTAAGATGTCAGCAGGTTTGGTTTCTCTGTAGTCCTTCTCCTCGGCAGGAAGTGGCCCTGCTTCCTGTATCCTTGCACGGTCTTCTCCCTGGGAGCATGTGTCCCTGTTTTCTGTTCATGTATCCAAATTTTCTCTTGCTATCAAGACACCAGTATTGACTGGCTTAAAGCCCACTCTAACTGCCTCATCTCAACTTAATCAACCCTTTAAAGGCCCTGCCTCCAAATAATGATCTGTGAATATTCCTTTCTTCTTCCACTATCCTTCCCCATCCCTAGCCTTTGGCTGAATAACCCTATGTACTTGGTTACATGTGGATATGTAAATTTCAGGGAGACATAATTGGCCCATAGCATTGAAATTTATCTTTTTTTTTTCTTTTACTGTTAGTGCTTTTTGTGTCCTATCTAAGAAATAAATGCTTATCCCAAAGACACAAAGCTATTCTCCTATATTTGCTTTGGAAAAGCTTTATGGATCTAGAATTTATAGATCTGTGATACATACTAACTTAATTTTTATATATAAAGTGAGGGGGGTTTGAGGTACAGTTTTCTTTCCATGTGTATATTACATTGTAACAAAAACATTTCTCAAGAAAGGTTCCTTCCCACACTGGACTGATTTGATGCCTTGGTCAAAAATTAAGTGACCTTAAATACTCTATTCTACTAGGCACTCTATACTGCTCCAATGATTTATTTTTCAATTCTTCTGCCAATTCTACCCTGTTACTATTACTCTAACGTTAAAATAAGTCTTGAGATTTGGTATTCTAAGTCATCCAATTTTATACTTTTCTAAGATTTAAGACTAAATTTAAGTAGTTTGTTTTTATTTAATTTTCTAACTTTTTGTTCTTAGAATATAAACATTCAAATAGTCCTTGTATACTGAGACCTTGGTAGACTTACTATTTAAATCTGGTAATTTACTATAGCTTGTTAAGGTATTAGATGCACCATTATTTGGACTGTGAATAATGATCATTCTACTTCTCTCTTTCCAGTTTTTATGTCTTATATTTATTTTTCTTGCCTTAATGCACTGATTGGATTTTTGATATATTTGACTATATATTATATGTACTGTATATGTCCTGTTTTAGTCTACTAAGCTCTTAGAAATGTGAGATGATATCTTTCATAAATATTGAAAAATTTCAACCATTGTTTCTTGAAATATTTCTTCTGAGCCATTCTCATTCATTCTACTTTCCTTCTAGGACTCCAGTTCCACATGTGGTGGTCCATTTCATATTGTCCTACAGATGTAGGATGTTCTATTTCTTTCTTTCTTTCTTTCTTTCTTTCTTTCTTTCTTTCTTTCTTTCTTTCTTTCTGTCTGTCTTTCTTTCTTTCTTTCTTTCTTTCTTTCTTTTCTTTTTTTTTACCATTTTCTTCTTTGTATTTCAGTTTGGATAATTTCTATTGCTCTGTTTTTAAAATCTCTGATCCCTTTCTCTACTTTGTCTAGTCTCTTTTAACCCCATAAAATGAATTCTTTACTTCTGATTTCTGATATCATGGTTTTTGTTTTCAGAAGCCAGATAGATAGATTGATTAATAGATAGGTTGATAGATAGAGAATAGACAGAGAGAGAGTAGATAAAGTGTGTGTTTCCAATCTATTCAAAATTCTTCCCCCTTTTTAGTAGATCCTTTAAAATATTTATCATAGTTATTTTAAAGACTCTTGTCTAATGATTCCAATATCTAAGCCATCTCTACATCTGCTTCTATTACGTATTTCCTCTCTTGGCTATACACCACATCATTATTTTCTTGTGTCTTCTTGCATCTCATATTTTAAATTATTTAATGATATGTCCCATATTGTATGTGAAAGTACAATAGAGACTGAGGTAGGTAATATTTACCCATCAGAAAAGTTTATACTCATACTTCATCAGACTATAGCAGAGACTGAATGAACTAATCTGTATCTGAGTGGGATCTTGGCTTGGCAGAGCTCAGATCTGAACACCAGCAAAGATCTGAGAACCTCATCAGTCCTACCATGGCTCTCCCTACCTGAGAAGATTTCTCTCTGCCTCCAGACTTCACAGGGTCATTGTAATGTACTTGGGGAACTCCAAGAGCACCTCAGAGAGATTTCTCTTAGTTCTTCTACTCTAACACCACCCTTCCATAAGTCACTGCCTTGCATTTGGGGAAGGCCCTATCACCTCAGGAACTAAGATCTCTCTCAACTCTCCTTCCTTATCCTTCACCTTTGGCTGAATAACCCTATGTACTTGGTGAAGGCCTAGGGAAAAGAGTTGGTAGATGGGTCTAGCCTCTGTGGCCAGGATATACCAAAGACAAGATTTGGGAGATTCTAGCCTATCATTTCATCCCCAGAGTGGCCATAACATGTTCACTAAAACTTAGACTGGTTTCTCCTTACCCTCAATTCTGGTGGATTACTTCTGCTGCTCTACTAGTGGTGAATGTAATTATGAGTGTCTTCTCCTTAAAAGTGCTTGACATTTTCTAGAATTTAGCTTGTTTACATTTCTTTGCTTTTTTGTTTTTGTTTTTTAAGTTCTAGTATGGAAATAGAAGTCTTTTGCAGCTTTCTACATCTTAACCAGATTTACTTTTCTTTTTGTTTTCATTATAAATTTTCTCCTGAAATATGATTATAAGTTCCTCTAGGAAAAGAAACCTGTCATATATTTCTCTGAATCCTTCAAAGCACCTAGTAATACTGTCTCATGCATCATATGACCTCTGCAAATGCATATTAAAGGCTATATGAATTAAATAATAGATCTCAGAGAGTACTAATTTTAAAACTGTAGAAATGAAGTATGAAATAAACTGAATATGACAACAAAAGAAGCTACAGGTGGATTATAAATTTGATTAGAAATGCAAAACTGGATGCCAAGATTGATTCTAAATTGCTCATGTGGTTACGTTAACACTGCAGTCTCGCCCTATCAGAAAGTGATTGAAAAGACCAAAAGCCTTTCATTTAGAAGCCAGATGTTGGCCATGAATATTTAGAAGAAACTTAGTCAGAATAGTAGGCCAGAGGATGCTAACTGGTCAACTTAAGACTCTAGCTTCTACTAAAGGTCTATAAAGAAAAGTCAAAAAATAAAAATAAAAACCACCCCACAAACAGCAACAGCTATAAAGGAAAGATCCTGTATAATAAAGAGGTAATATGCAAATTGACCATCACACCCTTGTACAAGATGGTTGCCCCCATGTGGTCACAAGCTGGCTGCCATAGATGGCCGGCAAGGAAGGGCAGTTGGGGGTGAACAGGCCAGCAGGGGAGAATTTAGGCATTGATCAGGCTGGCAGAGAGTGGTTAGGGGGCAATCAGTCTGGCAGGCAGAAGCAGTTAGGGGCAATCAGGCAGGCAGGCAGGTGAGTGGTTAGGAGCCAACAGTCCTGGATTGTGAGGCCCAATCCCTGTAAGATTGGGCCTAAACTGGCAGTCAGACATCCCCTGAGGGGTCCCAGATTGGAGAGGGTGAAGGCTGGGCTGAGGGACACTCCCTGCACCCCCACCCCCAGTGCACAAATTTCATACATTGGGCCTCTAGTAAAATAATTAAATCATTACATAAAGGATGACATACATTTTAGAAACAGCACATTGAGTATAAGTTTTTGAGAATTTGAATTAAATTGTCTTTGTTTCATTATCTTATAAAAAAGAAAAGAAATACAGCACAATTATATTAAGAGAGAAAATGTTTCTAGTCCTTTTCCTACTGCCTTAAATAAACCCACATGACATGCTGTTCTGATGTATATTGAAAGATGCTCCTAATTATGTCCCTATTCTTACCTTAGAAATTATAATACCTTTTTCTGTGTTTTTTCTTTGTAAATCCACCATGAGAGTTTCCAGTAATTTGCTGTTTTAATTTCATTCTTACAGTTGTAGCATGATTTATACCTCTGTTGCTTCTTTCACACACACACACACACACACACACACACACACACTATTTATACAATATATTTTCAATTAATTTTTCTTTAATAGCTTCCATTAGTCCTTTAAACATATCTCTTATCTCCACTCCCTCATTACTTCCCATCTTCATTTGTTATTTCTTATATTGGGGGTTTTATTTAACAGGTGTATCTGTGTGCATACAACAGGCCAAGTATTGTGGACATAATGTTCTTGCAATTACCTAAAGCCAACTTTTACTCAGAAGACTACAGTGGAAACAATGACCAGTATCTGCAGCATTTCTCAGCTTCAAAATTAGTGTGATGAGGGTGAGTGGGACACATTTTCAGAGTCTCTTGCTTAAGGGTTTATACCTTCCTATAATTGGTTTTATTTCTTTTGAGTGGGCTACTTGAAGATCTGACTGATTAGAGCAGGGAAGTGATTAAATTTTAAAAGGCAGAAACACTGTTCCAAGCCATCTCAAGCCATTAAGGATCTGCTGAGCAGACAGAAGGGGACAATTACTTTTTATTTCCTAAACTGACCAACTTTTATAGAGTGAACTAACTGCACAAGTAGCTTCCTGCGAGAAAGGAGGGCAGATGTCTCCCTAATGGCCACGTGGTGGAAGGAAAGCTATTCTGAATATCTTATGGCACCATGGTGTCTGGCCTGCTGGCGGGAGACAGTTCCATACCTCAGCCTGAGTTCTGAACCTGTCAAACAGCGAGTGGGATTCACAATTTTTCTAAGCAGGAAAAGTTGACTAGTGAGTAAACCTGGCCACTTGTTGAAATGTATGAACAATAAAATGGAATTATAAATGAGCTGGCTTCCAACATGGATGGAAGACTACAAAGTAAATGAGGAGGCATGCTCAGCACTGTCCTAAATTATGGGCAGAGAAACTTGTAGTGAATCATGTGAAAATCCTGAGCTCCAAAGCCTCTTCTGAAATTTAAGAGAAGTTGGAACAATAATATCTTGACTAATATCTCTATTACTTAGTAACATATGCAAGAGAAGAGAAGAGCTAGGAGAAATCATTCATCTGAATTACTGTAACATGCCCAGGAAGGATCTAAGTAGACAAATAAGAAGAATTCTATTTTTTTGTGTGAGATGGTTGGTATTAAGCAATCACCCAGTTGCTCTCTACCTGAATGGGCTCTCCAGTAACAGGATTCATCACTTCTTTTGCAGAAATTCTCATCCCCAAAGCAAAATTAGCCACCCTTTGAGCATGGCTTCCAACAGGTACCGGAACACCCCCTACCACCATATAAGCGTCTCCTATTGTTTCCACCTGTAATGGAAAAGATGGTATTCAGAGGTTTTCCTGGATGCACCAAACATATCACTAGATATTTTTGTCATTTTTCACATGTCAATAGAAGGACCATATTGGATATGGTACTTATTTGCTAGGGGTATGAGGAGTGGGAAGAAGGAGGTGGGAAGAAAAGTGACTGAGAAAACAATCAAGAGAAAGCCAAAAGGCCTCTCTGCTTCTGGTGGAAACAAATCCCAGGGAAGATGAAGCTGCTGGGGTAGGTGTAAGATGCTGTGTATTCAATATGTATTTTTTGGGTTTGGATTTGATGCTGAATTTAAGGAGCAGGAGGACTCCTCTCTGGGAAAACAGTGTGCCCACCCCCACCCACCCCCCAAGCATCTTAATATTGGGTATTATGAGGGATCCCTAAGAAACTAAAATTTGTAAAATACTTTCAATTCACTTCGAGCTCTTCCTCCTCACCCTGCTCTCATCCACACCAAACACCAGACCAGTAAAGAGAAAGGCCTGCAGCTGAGGACCTGCCTGCCTGAGAGCACGGACGCACACCCTGCAGGACACAAACACTTACTTTGTAGACTTCGTGGACACTAGTTAATCTGTCAAACTTGGAGTACATTGAATTCAGCATATTCACTATTTGGATAGGTTCACAGGCAGCGCAGATGTTCGTAAATGTCACCACATCACTGAAGAGGATTGTGCAGGTTTTAAATTCTCCTGTGACAGAAACCAGGTATTAGTAATAGCCAAGGATGTAGAATAATAATTCCATGAATTCTAAATTCAAGTACCCCTGGTGAGCCAAATCTGACTATGTCTTGAGGAAAAGGAGCGGGATGCCACTGACCTTTCACCATTCACCCAGCTGACGTTTATTGAGTGCCTGCTATGAGCTAGTCATCATGCTGGAAAAATCATATAACATGATGCAGACACAGTCCCTGCTTTTAAGAAGCTCCCAGTCTAGCCCTAACTGGTTTGGCTCAGTGGATAGATTGTTGGCCTGCAGACTGAAGGGTCCTGGGTTCGATTCTGGTCAGGGGTGTGGCGTGGACCTTGGTTTTGGGCACATCCCCAGTAAGGCAGCTGATTGATGTTTCTCTCTCGTCGATGTTTCTAGCTCTCTATCCCTCTCCCTTTCTCTCTGTAAAAAATCAATAAAATATATATTTTAAAAAAAAGAAGCTCCCAGTCTAGAGAGAGACACAAAAAAGAAAACAGATACTCAATAAGATGTTCCAAGTGCTGTGGGATGGCAGAAATGGGTGAGTGGGTCCTGACTTAAGAGAAGCTCCAGGTCCAAGGCAGAGCCTCACCTACAGGAGACCAGAGTCAGGGCTGGTACAGACTGGTCACCATGAAGTACAGTGGTGAAGCTCCCATATCTTCACCATGTCCTTAACTCATCTGGCTGTTTCGGCTCCTTTGCCATGCTTGCTAATTACATACAGCAGCCAGATGAGGTTTAAATGGTCTGTTTAAGTCAGATCCCTGATTCCTCTGCCTCAAATTTTCCATGACTTCCACACACTTATACTAAAACACAACATCCTTACCATGGCTGAAAGGGGACCTGCTCTTTCCCACCACTTCTCGGACCTCATGTCTTCATCCCTCCCTCAGCTCACTCCAGCCCAACCGGCCTGCTTGGGGTTTCTCCGGCACAGCAAGTGCCTCATGCTTGGGCACTTGCCCCTTCTGTTTCCTCTGCCTGACACACTCTTTTCTCAAATATCCATGGGGCTCTGTCTTACCATTTCAAATGGAACCACCTCAGTGAGAACTTTCCCGACCACCTTCCCGACCACCCTATTGAAAAAAACAGTTCCTAGATCTGTGTCCTCTTACTCTGAATGCTGCCTCCCACCCCATAAGATTTCTACTGCACGATATTTTATATAAGATTGTTTATTAGGGTATTGCCTATCTTCTCCTTTGAAACATAAGCATGAGAGACTGTTTTGAACTCTGCTGTAACCCCAGCACACGGCCTGGCACAGAGTAGATGCTCAATAAGTGTGTGTTGAATGACTATACGGATAGCTCTTTGACCAGAGGTGGGTGCCTTCTGTTATTTGTACCTATGGTAACAACCTCCCATTCATCTAACTTTCTATTCCCTGTGGCTTCTGGCCTACCATTTTCTCTTTATTTTTCCTACTTTTATCATCTCCTTTTTAAATATATTTCACTGGCTTCCCCCCTTTTTACATAATAGGTGTCCCCTAAAGTTCAATACACACTGTTTTCTCTTTTTACCTCATGCCTCTAGGTGACCTCCATCATTCATAGGGTCTATGATGAACTACCATCCACCCTGGGATAACGCCCAGATCTTTGTCCTAGAACGTACGTTGAGTTCTCCTCACAATCCCTGACCGCCTGTGGTCATGTTATAGCATCCCACGGGCATTTCACACTCAACAGCTCTAAAACTGGCCAGCTTTGCTGCTCTCAAGCCTATTCTCTCTGTTCTGTCTTACAATAAAGTATCACATCTTTCCCCGCTGTAACCCTTACACTTGTCACTATAACCCTTACACACATCTCTTACCTTACCCATCTTATCTGTTATGAAATCCTGCTGATTCCTACGCATGCCGTCTTAATTCAGGCCTTTCTCACCACTGAACTGCACTTTCATGGGCTCTCAGTGTGCCTCCCTCACACGTGTTCTCTGCACTGTAACCAAAATTATACCAGTATTTACAAAGCTAATCATATCACTTCCATTATAGGAAAAATACTTCACTGAATTCCCACATCTAAAATATAAAACAATTTTTCCCCTTGGTAAACCAGGTTCATTACTCTATCACCTAAGCCTCATCCTATCTGCCAGACTCATAAGGCATCACTTTGCCATGTACCCCCATGTTCTAAAGACAATACTTATGGTATTTATTTTTATGTGACCTTACTTTTCCTCTTATTATCTCACTCTCCCAAATGCCCCCTCCTTTTTTGCTGATATTCAGCTGCATGGCCCAACTCAAGTGCCACACACTTTATATAAGCCAACACTACCTATTCATTCTTAATTTCCTTGTTATCTGTGTTTTCACAGCACCTTGTGTGGTAGAAAGAGCATGAATTTTTGAATTAGATAAACTTATTTGTTTACTCATAAGGTGAGGTGAATGTAAATTAGCTCAGCTGTACAGTATGGATAAATACCTCCTTCCTAGAAATATTCAGAGAATTAAGTGGCAAACATAAAATGTCTAACAGATTCTGGCACAATTCTTGCTCCTAAATGAATGTTCATTTCCTTCCCTTTGGCCATGCCCATGCCCTCCCCCACTAATTTATTGTGTAAATCTCTTAAACCTACAAAACTGCAAACTATTTTGTGTTCCCAGGACCTGGAATAGCACCCTGGCACTAAGTAAGTTCACCTTGCATGTATGGTGAATGAACACATGCCCACTACAAATGGCAGGTTCGGAGGAAACATAAGATCCTTCCAGAAATAGCTTGCTCTCCCACAAGGGCCCCAAGAAGCACCCCTTGATTTAATGCTTAGGTGTCTAATTTCCAGTCATAGTGAAGAACTCTCTGCATGGCCACTGAGCAAAGGCCAGTCTTAGGATGCAGCTTTAAATTTCTGGGGAACATTATATGTGCTGGCGTAGCTGACAGGCATTTTTATTTAATCCCTATTTCACTTCTGTATTATTTTTATTATTCTCAAAGTAGACAGGAGAAAACGGAGGATATGTAACCCAAGATCATGTTGCTCAGAAGTGATGGAGCCAGAATTCAAATCCAGATCTGCCTGGTTTCAGATTCTATGCCCTTAACCACTAGGGCACATGCCTCACACTCAGATGTCTTGTAACAGGAAGCAAGGGCCTTACCTGCAGCCACCTTTTTGCCTTCCTTCAGCTGGTTGGCCACATGTTCGGGCAGCATGGCATAAAGCAAGGTCTCTGTTTTCTTCTTTTCTATGGCCAAATGTTTAGAGAGGACCCTCAGCTCTTCCTTCTTCCTCTCCAACTGGGTTGACAGCTCCATCTCAGCCAATCGCTGCTGGTTCAGCAGGATGAGATCCCTGGTGGTGTCGTGGCGGGCGAGGTCAGAAAGATGCATCTGGCGCTCCTCCAGCTCCTGCAGGCTGCGGAGCTTTGGGGAGCACAGGTATATCATGCACTGCACGGACTCCATCCAGATCATCTGGCCTTGCCACCATGGAGAGAAATGTAACAAGAAAGCCAGTCACCAACAGGAGAGGAGCCTTTCTAGCCAGGGCACAGTCTCACTCCTTCCATTTTAACCAAATTTTGTGAACGTTATCTACAATTCCTGCCTCCACTTATTTAACTCCCCCTCTCTACATGGCCTCCAAACACCTACTCCTACACAAGTCTGCCAGTCTTTCCTTTCCGCAGCCAATATGCTGTTTACTGGTGTGAAGCAGGCTATCCTCCCTGAGATGGATTTCTCCCTGAGACTTCCCTCCTTCTTTCAATTATTCCTTAGGCTTGTTGTGGTTCATTCGTTAAATGTTGAGGTTCCCCAG
This sequence comes from Murina feae, assembly GCA_004026665.1. Classification (NCBI taxonomy): domain Eukaryota; kingdom Metazoa; phylum Chordata; class Mammalia; order Chiroptera; family Vespertilionidae; genus Murina; species Murina feae. The sequence continues at coordinate 90,902 of PVJC01001283.1, forward strand.
GGTTCTGACTTGGTAGTCTTCTCTTTTAGCATTCCACAACTTCATCCTACACCATGCTGACAATTAGTCTGCATTTCCAGGGGAAACCTTGCTTCCCAGACTCAATATGCACATTTCTCTAAAAATATATATGCTTATTATCTAATCTAATAAAAGAGTAATATGCAAATTGGAGTCACTCTGCTACACCTAAGCCATGCCCACCAGCCAATCGCCAGACCCACCATCATTCATAGGGAATAGAAAGTTAGATGAATGGGAGGTTGTTACCATAGGTACAAATAATACAGAAGGCACCCAGCTCTGGTCAAAGAGCTATCCGTACAGTCATTCAACACATACTTATTGAGCATATACTCTGTGCCAGGCCCAGATGCTACAGCACCATGGAGTTACAGCACCATGAGGTGTGATTTAGAGCTACCATCCACCCTGGGATAACTCCCAGATCTTTGTCCTAGAACATACATTGAGCTCTCCTCACAATTCCTGACCACCTGTGGTCATGCTGTAGCATCCCACAGGCATTTCACACTCAAAAGCTCTAAAACTGGCCTGGGTGGTGTGCTCAGTGGTTGAGCATCGACCTATGAACCAGGAGGTCACAGTTCGATTCCTGGTCAAGGCACATGCCTAGGTTGTGGATTCAATCCCCATTAGGGGATTGCAAGAGGCAGCTGATCAATGATTCTCTCTCATCATTGATGTTTCTATCTCTCTCTCCTTCTCCCTTCCTCTCTAAAATCAATTAAAAAATATTTTAAAGCATGCTCAATCATTAGGGAAATGAAAATCAAAACCGTGTATGAGATACCAGTTAAAATCCATTAGAATAGCAATTATAAAAAACAAACTAACGGAAAACAAAAAAGTGGGAGATAACAAGTGGTCATCAGGATGTGGAGTAATCGGGGTTCTTGTGCACTCTATATGGCAATTTAAAACGTACAGCCGTTCTGGAAAACAATATGGCAATTCCTCAATAAATTAGAAACAGAATTATCATAAGACCTAGCAATTCCACCTCTGTTTTAAAGTCTGTTTTGTCTGATGTAAGTATTGCTACTCCAGCTTTCTTTTTGTTTCTATTTGCATGGCACATCTTCTCCTATTTGTTCACTCTCAGTCTGTATGCGTCTTTTGATTTGAAGTGAGTCTCTTGTAGGCAATATTTGATGGGTGATGTCTCTTAATTCATTCAACCACCTTAACTATGCCATTTTATTGGAGCATTTAATCCCTTTACATTTAAAGTAACTATTGACAAGCATGTATTTATTGCCATTTTGTTAATTGTCTTGGTTGTTTTCATAGTTCTCCTCTGTTCCCTCCCCCCTGAACCTCTTCCTTTATGTTCTTTTGTCTGTTTATTTTCAGTAGAGCCTTTTTGTTCATATCCTTTTTTATTCTTTGTATATCCTTTATTAGCTTTTGGTTTGTGGCTTCCAATGAGGTTTATGGGTTCCATTCTTTACTTATAGCAGTTTATTTTAAGTTGATACATTTTTACGCCTCCTTCCCCCCCATTTCATGTCATTGTTGCCATATTTTAGAACTTTTATGTTTTTTGTGTCTCTATTTACAATAGTTTGAATTGAATTTAATACTTTCTTTAATCTTTATAGTAGCTTTTTAATTGTCTGATTTGCTGTATTTATGTTATGTAAAATTCACCACAAAGAAACTAAAATGAAAGCAAAATGTGTGCCCTATTAACTGTAGGTCAAATGATCAGGTTAGTATACAAAATACAGATGTTAAATTAGTGCCAATAGTACCATGTGCACTTTAAAAATTTTGGTAACAGAGGCCACAATTTCATTTTATATAAAATAAAATATATTTTAATATTTTATAAAACATGCCATATAGTGCACATGGTACTACTGGTACTAATTCAACGTCTGTCTTTTGTATAGTAGGATGATATATAATTAGTGTCCATTTGTGTCCAAACCAGAATTGACTGAAGAAATAAAATATATTGCTTATAGATCAAGCCTAATAGAAATGTAAGAAAAGTAACTGTCCTGAATGCAATTCTTGCCCCACTTTTTATCCAACTTTTTTCAGGAAATTGGAAGGCTCTGCCTCTTTCATTTCTAACCATTCTTTCAAATAGCAGAGAGCAAGGGGTAGGGGTTGAGTTACTACCTCGGAGTTTGAGCGTGGGTTGACATTTCCATGCTTCAGGCATCATTTCCCTCCGTGCCTTCAGGACAAATTGACTGTTGATAAATTTGCAGATGCTGGAAATGTTGAAGGTAACTTGAGGATGAATGATGGAAAAATATTCATCTAATCGAATCTTCTGTGTTTGGAGTCCTGGGACATACTTCTGAATATTCACTCCCATTTGCTTGATCCTCAGCTATGCACAGAGAACAGATGTAACACTAAGGAATGGAAAGCAACCTGCACCATTAACTTTCCCTTAGAAATATCTTCCTGGCCATGCTGTGTGATTCACTGGCTGGGGGGAGGGGGCAGTAATGGAATAAACACCAGGGAAGTAACAAATGTTATTTTAAAACTCAAATCCACAGCTAATCTCTGAAAGAGAAAACAATAGAACTGAAGTGCTCGAAAGCATATCTCTGACTAACAAGAAACAGAAGTTAAAGCTCTCAATTAGGCTAATGGTGCTTCCCTAGCTCTGTGAGACTTCTCTCTCTTCTCTGTTTAGAATTAATTAATAAAGAAACTAGAAAATTATATTGAATTGGGCCTGATATGCAGACTGGGTCCAGGAACACACAGAAGGAAGGAGCAAATGAGAACCCTTTACATGAAATGCCCGCTGCTAGTACAGCTGTCCAAGCTTACTTAGCTTTCTCACCATGGGGGCTTTGGGAGACTATAGAAATCAACCTAACCTTATGAATTAGTATTATTAAATTTTTTGTTATTCTATTCCAAAAACTTAAAAATAATGGATTTTTTAAATTAAATCAGAATTTAAAATAATAGTAACAATAATAATACCCTCAGGACATTAGGGAAAACCAAGGTATATTGCGTTATAATTTCTTAGTTAGTTCTTATGGACTGTTTGATTTCCTCAATTAGATAAATTCTTTGCAAGCATAGATGATCCTCAAATGAGTAAATGTCATAGACTCTGTAACCAGAAGTTCACTTATAAGTGATGATTTAGCATATTTATGCATCCAAATAAATAACAGAGAAAGTCATAATGGCTGATAGCATTTTAACTAATCTTTTGAGCCAAATTTACTTTGCCTAATTGGCCTTTTAATGAGTGCATAATCAATTTAGTTGACATATGTTTTATCCAAGGAAATTGAAAATGAACAAACATTACTTGTTAATGGTCATTCTCACAACACCCACAGAGCAGCGGCATAAGTTGGCACTGACCTCTTCTCACCTTCCAGTTGCAAAAAGTAAAGCTTAGTGGGATTGGCACACCCATGGTGGCCTAAGGTTGCTGAGTGGTCACATTTAGAATTCCTCTGCCATTGCTAATGACAATGTTCCCTTATTTCTTGGGATAGTGAATTTTAGTGTCACTTCCTTTTTCCCTAGTGATAAACTTTCTTATGCACTCACTAGTTAAGACCTCTTGGCGCTGCTTCCTCCCATATTTACCAGGAAGATTCTGCATCTGGTTTCTGGGGGCTGCCACAATGAAAAGGAAGTCAACGGTCCTATGAAGCTAAGTCCTGGTCTCCCAAATCCTGGGCACTCTTCAAGAACTGGAAAGTCACTACCAGCCAGAATGACTATACAACATGCTCAGGTCCCCAGAGTGTCCCCAATCCAAGCTCCAGAGAAAAAGGGCCCCTTACTGATTCATCAAATACGACGTGGAAAGGGAAAGCATTGCAGAATGTCTGAACTTCAATCCAGAGCTGCTTGGGATAAATCGGCACAAAGGTGTTCAGGAGATGCCCTGGATGTAAAAAAAAAAAAAAAAAAAAAAAAAGAGAGAGAGAGAGAGAGAGAGACAGAGAGAGAGAGAGAGAGTCCTGTTCACAGACCACTTGCGCCACCAACCTGGCACAGAGTGGCGCTCAGGAAAGTATCTTAAATGTTTCCCAGGCAAAGTGCAGTCCCTACTCTTCTGCACGCTCCCTCCACATCTCCAGATGGCCATGGCAATTCCTCCTCCAAATTAAAACAAACGGAAAACTTGCTACCAGGTTGAGAAGTGCCCCTGCCCCCGCCAAGTTTCTGCCTGCCGCTGAAGAGTTTCTAGGCCAATTATGTCTCGCCATGAAAACAGAGTCTGCATTGAAACAGTGACAGCCAGACAATGAGCTCACAGAGCAGAGTGTGTGTGCCGGGCCCAGCGTCAGGGACATTTGCCATGGAGCTTTTGAGACTGACAGTTTTGGGTGGCACATTAAAATTTAACCAACAGCCCTATTTGGCAGAGGGTAGAGATTCTCAATGGAGCCTTTTTGATATGAAAATGTCGTAGACAAAGGATGTCAGTTGTGTGTTTGAGTAGCTTGCCATGGCTTGAGGGACTTAAAATGCAGCCCTATGAGCCCTGCAGACCTTCTCCCAGATGCATGTCATCATGATCCAGGGGGACTTGGTGAGGACACGCTAGCTCCCTTCTCCTGGTAGGTCAGAGCCCTTATTCTGACTCAGGCATGAGGTGCTGATCCGGAGACCAGCCAGCAGAGAGACTACTGCCTTTGCTTTTCAGATGGAAGATGAAGGACCTTGTTCAAGGTTACACAGCTCCCCAGGGACAGAGCCAAGAATCTGCTCTCTGCCTCTTGGATCCAGTGTCCTTTGCATTACTGGACACCATGCTTATTAATCACAGCCTTCTAGGCCAGAAGCACATGCCAGTGCAGAAGGCCTGAGGAGCCATGGACAATTCATTGTTCTTGATAATATGTCAGTACTCATCTTCCTTCTCTTCAACTCAGTCACCACTAAGACTGACTCCAATCCTCTCTCCAGTGGCTTTCTCTGATTACAGGGAGACTATATCTCCATGTCACCCAGCACAAATCAAAGGGGCAAAGGGAGGCAAGTTAGAGTCTGACATTATAAATTTTAAAACCACACCAGCCAAATCCAAATTCTGCAGAATTAGTGACATAGCAATCGTTGGGGACTTTCTCCTTTTGTGTTCAATAACTCCTGGGAGCCAAGGTTGGCAGAATAGCCCACTCACCTTTTCCAAACATGACTATACTTCTCACAACTTCCCAGCGAGATTTCTTCACAGGGCAAACAGAGATACTCAAATATTTCTCCTTCATCTTTAGGAAAGCTGCCTTGAGGGTCTGCAGATGACAGGGAGAGAAGCATGTGTGCCTGGTCACATGTCTGGTCATGGAACTGGAGATGCACAAGCCCCATTTGCTGTGATTGGGGCCACAGGAACAGCAAGAGCTGCAAGGTCAATCCTACCAAGACTCTGTAAGCCCTGAGATTTTTATATAATTAATCCTCAGACTGGCTCTCTCTCAAGGGCAGCAAGAACCTTTTATAAGAGTGGGCTGGCTTTGGTGCATGCATTTAAGCATAACTAATGGACACAAAACACCGGGGGGTAGGGGAGGCTGGGGGAAGGGCAGGGGGAAAAAGAGATATATGTACCAATCCTTGTAAAACTTTATGTAATAAAAAAAAAAAAAAGAGTGGGCTGGCAGGAAATCACACATGGTCATCTTCTCTTCCCATGGTTGTAGATTCTACAGTGAACAGACTTGAGGTGGGCTTTGATTGCTATCTAATCTAATAAAAGGGTAATATGCAAATTAGCCCTCACTCTGTTACACACAAGCCACGCCCACCAGCCAAGCCACACCCACCAGCCAATCAGAGTGGCTATATGCAAATGAAACCCAGAAAAGATGGTGGTTAATTTGCATACACAGGCGAGCGAAGACTACAGACAGTGAAGAAGGAAGCCAAGTCCTGCAGAAGGGAGCCAAGCAGTGGAGAAGGGAACGGAGCCAAGGCAGCAGAGACTTGAAGAAGGGAGGGAGATGGGAGGGAGGTAGCCAAGGCAGCAGAGACGGGAGGGAGCTGAGGTGACAGAGAAGGGA